>CM062840.1:22380796-22425657 GCA_031772345.1 Himalopsyche anomala
CGTGGCGCAGAGTTCAACGTCGCTGTTTTCCTAATTGTCATTGCTTTGACTCAATCTTTATATCACTTTTAGGGTGTTCACTGTCAATACTTGCTGGAAAGGCATTATATTAATAAAAACACAATATTCCTTTGTACTTTATTCCACTTTATTAAAAAGGTAAGGATCGGTTTCGCTCATTGCGAGCATTCAGTTGACAATGCTCGCAATGAGCGAAACCGGTCCTTACCTTTTTTAACAAAGTGGAATAAAGTACAAAGGAACATTGTCTTTTATTAATACAATCTTTATTATGCTTAATTCGTTCAACGTCTCCGGAAAAGATAGATTTTTTTTCGTCTTTCATTTATTGCCGTGAAAAATAGTATTATGTGAGTACCGTATATTATATTATACGCCCAGTGTAACGTTCTGTGAATTCAAAGCGGTTAGTGGTGGATATAACGTTGGGTTACCTGTAAAAATAAATATTTGAGCGTTTGGCAAATGAAAATTTTCATAAATTACTTTTTGTTTTGAAATAACATTTATCAACGGCTGAAAGTATTGAAATATTTATATTTCTTTGATCTATGTCCGCTATCAATATGAAACTATGATTCAGAAACCTTCTAATGGAAGTATCTCAACAGAACTTTTTCTACGAGAACTGTTTGTTACTCAGTCGCTCAACCTCTTTTTGTGAAAGAGAATAACAGTGGTAAGGATATAATGATAAGGCTAGGAAGGACTAGTGGTAAACTAATCGCTTTCGCTACACCCAGCTATTGAAAGATCGGAAGGGTGAGAGGGAGTTTCAAAACATCACAAACACACTTGCCTTTGAACAGAAATCGATAAATCGATTGAAAAAATGCTGTTCGTACGGAGGCTCGAATCAATGACATTCTGCACGGAAGCCGACAACGCTAATCGCTTCGCCACAGTACCCGGAAAATATATTAGTTTTAAAATATTTATATATGTCGAATAAAGTAAATAATGTTCCTTAAATGAAGTGATACAATCAATGTAAATGACAATAATATAAATACAGTAAACCCCCCATTTACACTAATGTCGGGACAGTGTAATTCGAGGTAGTGTAATTGGAGGAGTGAATCTCATAAAAAATTAGGGATTTGGTTTTTTCCCCAAAAAATGCAAAACTTACAGTTCCCTTAGTTTTGCAGAAAAAAAAATATTGGCGAAATATTTAATTACTAAGTGATAAAATGCAAAGCGTGCCAAAATCCAACACATAGACAGTCGCTCGGCTATACGTGTATAGGCTGGCACGTGTTGAATACACAGACGCTAGCCAACATTTGACTATATGCGCCGCACAGACGACCGTCTCGTAGCAACGAAAATGGAATGCGACAGTACAATTGGGGGATTCGCGGCAGCTATTTCAAGCCAGCGCGTAATACTATAATTTTGAAAATATCTCATAATGTGGTTTTTGGGTTAACGAATGTCTATAGTAAAAACGTAAAATTGTTTTCATTAAACTAAAGCAGTTCTTAAAACATGATGTTATTAAAAAATAATACAACGTAATAATAATAAAAGAAGCCAAGTACTGGCTTGTATTATTTCCTTATGCGTACATTGAACAATGAGCCTTAATTAAGCCTCAGATCGAAGTTTCAAGCCAAATGTTACATAACGTATTTTTGTATAGAAACCAAGGGAGGTGAGCATAATTATCTGCTAGCAGGGTGAAATATAGTTCAGATAGGCCTGAATTCATTATCTGACTACGCCTGATAGGAAATACTAGCCAATTCCTCGCGGGAAAAACAGGAAAGTCCATAATACAAGGTTACCGAAATCAATTTTGTATCATTTTGTATATGTGTAGTCACCTTAGTATTAAAACTTCGAAAGTAGTAAAAGTTTTTTCAACAAAAATTAAACATAAATCATTTTTAATTGTATGACTCTAGATCAGTACTTCCCAACCAGGGCTCCACGAAATTTTTCATTCTTTCAACATTCTTTGTGAAGTATGAAAAAAAAATTCGGGGATCGGCAGATTATAGTTTTCAGCGTTAGGGGTCTGTGGCATGAAAAAGGTTGGGAAGCACTGCTCTAGATCAGTGTTTCTCAATCTTTTTGGGTTTATGTCCTCTTTTGAGTGTTTTTATTTTTATTTGCCTCCCATACCTTTGAATTCGAATTAAAAAAAACCTAGGAATTTTGGATCCACGATCCCATAAATTTGTGGATTTCCCAAAATAGTCACGCGATACGTTTTTTTAAGCTCTTCTCAGACATTCTAATTTCTAAAACACAACAATTTTCGGATTTCGGAAAATTTTCCAGTGCCCCCCTTAAGCTGTACTGTGGATCCCCTAAACAGAAAAAATCTCTTTGCTCCCGTTGGAACACGCTGTGGCCTCCAGGGGGCCACATGGCCCCCCATTGAGAAACCTTGCCTTACATTATAATATGTCTGACAAACTTTTTTACTTCACGGCGCACTGGTGAATGTTATTTGTTCTACGGCACACAAAATAAAAATGCTTAAAAAAATAAATGTACCTTATTTATAGGAATAAAATAAATCATAGTGTAGGTTACAATTTTTTTAAATATTTTATAAACATATATGGTCATATTTTAGTCGCTTCATCACATTATTTTTAATTAATCACTGGCATATAAAAATAAGGATGCTTCTTATAATCGAGAAAGTACGTTGGTTCTTTTAAGGCTATATCCTTCTATTTTTACACGATCTAATAAGTAGAGGCTGCGCGAGTAAATAACAACCAGTTCTACCAGAACAACTTCTGTTGTGACGTTTCATTAAGAGGTCATAATTTACATAAAACATATTTGAAAATAAAGACGGAATCAGGAAAAATCTGACTATGTTTTTTTGTATTAATAATCGTTTTGTTGACTTAGAGAGGTTTGCTGCATTTCAACAGAAGGCTCTCATCATAATGGCGTTCAGGAGAATACGTTTCAATAGATGAATTGCTCTTCATTTGTTGTAAATATTGAAAAGCAAACTCAGCATTTGTTATAGCTTTTTTAGATAGTAAAACATTTTCCAATAAAATATTGCCTTATTACTGAAAAATTCTATCCGCATAATTCCGAAACAAAATCATTCCAGTCATCTGATGCTGGAAACAATAATGGTGACATGGTTTCTTTAGATAATAATTCGTATATAAATTTTGAAAAGATTTAATATGGGTCGATTGATAAAATATATAACTTTTAGGGTGTTCACTGACAAGGCATAATATTAAAAAACACAATATTTCTCTGTACTTATTCCCACTTTTACTAAGCAAGATGACGACCGGTTTCGCGCATGACGATCATTATCAACTGAAATTTTGACACTAAGCAATAATTTAGTTTTTAAATGAAGGTGTCATTTGTCGTGATTAAAGTATATGCATTTTTTTTGACGAGGGGTACTCGGTGTTACGAAAATTATAGAAGGGGTACATGCATGTCTAAAGTTTGGGAAACACTGGAATACAAGTATGTTAATTACTACTTTACTTAGATAAGAGCAGACTATGTAGTTGAGTTGGAGCGTAGCAACTCAAAAATGGGTTTTCTCTAATCCTCTGATCAATTTAAGATTTTAAAATATGAAAAAGTATCCTTTTTTGTGGTCACCTTAAAATATTTTGAATATGCAGTCAACGTAGTTTAAAATACCTTCGCAAAAGTCTAATTGTTGAAAATTCAAATAATTCGATTTTGTTGTAATATTTTATATTTTTTAAAAATGTCATTCATTCCGCTCAATTTAAAATTTGTCGACGCTCGAGCCAAATTATTTGACGCGAATAACTCGATTTATACTCGCTCATCCAGAAGAGAGCTTTAGTGGGCTGTATTTTTTTTAATTTTATGGCTGTTCATACAGATTTTTTAAAAAGCAGCTTTTTAATTGAGCTTTAGGTAAAAGAAGTTATTTGTACAAGCTTTAATATAGCGCTTAGCTTCTTTTTGGTTTGGATACACAGTAAAAAGTGTTCGATGGAATTTTGATTTAGGAATAAATTATGTCGGGTCCTATGGTGCAGCGGTTATCGATGTGGGCTTCCATGCCGGACCTTACGGGTTTGAGTCCTATTCAAGGGAGAAAGCCTGGGTGTTTGTGATGTTTTAAATTCCCTCCCACCCTTTCAGATCCTTTAATAACTGGGTGTAATGAGAGCGATTAATTAACCACTTGTCCTGTCCTAGCCTTATCCTTATATCTCTACTACTTCTCTTTGAATGAGAAAAGTTGAGCTACTGGGTAACAAACTGTTCTTGTAGGAAAACTTCTGTTGAGATACCTTCATTCGTAGACTATAAGTTTCACATTGGGAGCGGACATGGATTAAAAAAAAATATAATGGAATATATTTTTTATTTTGAAAATCACTTGATGCAATATTGTTATTTACTTAAATCAACATGAGAAAAGTCATCACACAGTCAAAAACAATGAAATTGAAAATTATTGAAGATCTTACCACTGAACTGAAGATGTCAATATTTAATTTGCAAATTGGTTATGAGGTGATTAATTGTTAACCTTGAGATTGCTTTGATTGGTAATTAAACATTTTAATTAACCAGTGGTTTTTAGGGGGCTGAAAACGTTACTTTGTGGGAGTTTTAAATCTATCTTTATCAATACATTTAAAATGCGTTAATTTCTTTGTTTTAGTGTTTTCGACTTATAGTGCGTTAAGCGCAGTTTGATAAACATTTTTTTAATTCCAAGAAAAACAAATGAACAGCAAAATTCTTTTTTTTATTTTAAGGGAGTGGAGTTGAATAACTTGACTGTAGTAAATGGAACGATAAAAACACTGCATAAGTAAATCATTTTTGTAAAATCGAACTCAATTTGTAGTTTTATTTTATTTAAAAAAAACAATACTTATTTTTTACGAGATTTCTTTCGCTGATTAATGTAATAATTTTTAAATGTTGAAATAATATTACTTCATGTCATTTTGAATAACGGCCACATTATCTAAACTTGTTCAGTAATATTAAATAAGGTGGATAAAAAAAAGTATTTTGTTTGATCGCAAACATGTAGGATTATTTATTCCAGTCATTAACAATTGTTATGTTATGTTTTTTGCCTTTTAAGTTGTTCTGTTATTATTACAAATACAAAATGAATGGCTTATTTTTAACGCTAAATATTGAATCAATGAAAATATCTTCATATATCTAATGATGGCTTTATAAGTCGATAGTAATTCATTGCCTTTCTTCTGAAAACAAACTTCGGAACAATAAAATAAAGACCTCATTAATTCTAAGTAAAAATACTTTGATGAATTGGTATTATTGGAGAGTTTATAGAACCATAAACGCCACCAACAGAATGTGGAAGTAAATCATCACAAACAATCCAATAAACAAAAGCTGTCCGGGAACCAAACGAACAAATATTATTTACGACGTCACGGGACGAGGAAAACTGACAAATAACAAATTCATTTCATCCCCCCCCAATCAATAGTCGCTTATGTAACGAATGTATGTTTTTGATTGCATAGCCATTGAAAACTGTAAACAAAGAAAAGCTAAAATGCTGAACTTAGTATTTATTATACATAAAGTTTATTTATACAAAAATAAAACACGATAATTTCACTTTTTAGGTCCGATTATAACAATGTTTATTGCTTTAAATGTTTAAAAAATTAAATACTTTGTTTGTATCAATTCGTCAGACTGTTTTCATGTAAAGCATTACCAATTATAATAATCGATACAGAATTATATATTTTTAATTGAGTGCAAGTAATAACAAGACTTTACAAAAAATTGACCTTTTGCAAATAATATATATATTAATAGTCGATAATGTCTGTCCGTCTGAATGATTGTCCGCGATTTTCCCTCCCCCTCCTCCGCCCCAGCCCCGCTGTCACCATTTTTTTATTCATACCAAATACATACTTTTTTCGTTTGTATATGGTCGCGATTTTGCCTTTTCGATGACGTCAAGAAAGACGGTCCTCCCCCCCCCCCATCCTGCCCCGCTGTCGCCATTAATTAATACACTGTTATTTGACGAAACAAATCAAATGGCTGAAAAATTGAATTCTCATACAAAAAAGCGCCGCGGCCGTGGTTCGAACCATCGCTTCTGGATTATGAGTTGAAATCGTTACCGCTCGGGCAAACGAACAACTGTCAGCATCGATCTGATTTAATTATATATATTAAGCACACATTTAAATTATTCTAAAAATTCCAAAATACGCATACTTCACATGCATACATAAACAGTTGAATTATCAAATGGCTGAAAAATTGAATTCTCATACAAAAAAGCGTCGCGACCGTCGATCGATCCCATAATTATGAATTATCAGCCGAGCTCTTTGTCAACTGAGCTAACGTCACAATTATCAAAATGATGAAAATATATAATATATATTAAATTTCGTTTGAAAATGGAACCTTTCGTTTATTTAAAAAACAGCATGCATATTATATGTTTTATTTTACGAGCTTTTCTCAATTCTACTGTACCCTAGAGGTAAGGCGCTCGACTGATAATCTGTGGGAAGCTGGTTCGAATCTAGCCTAGAGCGCTTTTTTTTGGGTTTATAAAATTTTTTTTTTGAAAACTAATTATTTAAATCACTGTACATCTTGATCGTATGAAAATAAATGCTACCAAAATAACAAAATCCGATTGACTAGCGAAATATGTTTTTCAAAAAATAAATATAAGACGCAATTATTTCAAGATTTGTTTTTAATCTAGGTACATACGTGGTATAGTTAGTTGTTGGCGAAAGCATAATTTCAGTATGTGTAATAAAATAACTTCAGTAAAAATCATTATATATATTTTAAAAAATAAGTTCTGTTTGGAGAATCAGTCAACATTTTGATAATTTTGTTTTGATAAAATGTGCAATTAATTTATACCATTTTGCATGTGAAAAATGATTATTAGCAAACTTAAACATTATTTCAAAAATTAAGTAATTTACAATTTAAAACTGCAGGGCTGTCGATATATGCGCCGAGGTCGATTTATGCTACTATGAAAAATGATTGTTAGCAAACTTGAACATTATTCCAAGGATTTAATATTTTACGAAATTTCTGTCACTACGAAAAAAAATGTTAGCAAACTTAAACATTATTCCAAAAATTAGGTAATTTACGAGGTATATTTCTGCTAATAGGAAAAATAATTGTTAGCAAACTCAACATTATTCCAAAAATTAAATAATTTACAATTTAAATACAACAGGGCATGCTGTCGATATATGCCCCGAGATATATTTATTTTATTTTTAGTATTTCTGGCTTATTCAATAAATAGGTTTGTAATTTTCTGACTTCTTAAAAATGCAACAAAAATCCCCCCGTTGAGGTCAACGGGCTTACAGCTAGTATATACTAAATTACGATGCCGCCTGTGTGGTCAACGTCGTTGGCTACCGCTACGGAGGGCACTGGTTCGAATCCTAGTACGAGCAGTTTTATAAATTGATTTTTCAATCGATTTATGAATTTCTGCTCAAAGGCATGTGATTTCCTTGAATTCCCCCCTCCCACCCATCCTATCCTATGAACAGGGCGTATCGAGAGCGATTAGCTAACCACTAGTCCTGTCCTAGCCCTATCCTTCTATTCCTACTCTCTTTGGAAAAAGAGAGGTTGAGCAACTGAGTAACAATCAGTTCTCGTAGAAACACATCTGTTGAGATAAACTCCATTAGGAGTCCATATGCTCTACATTGAGAGCGCACATGGTTAACAAATACGATTGAAAATTTAACCAAATTAAAAATTAATTCAGTAAGAATTATGGTATAATGAGATAAAATTATCAAATAGGTAAATTGTTATGGCCACGCTTTCTTCTATAAATATTTTTTAGTTTAATGTTTTCACTTAAAAATTGTCAATGAACACAGTTCAAGTACTTGAATTCTTATTTTTCTAATGGTGTTTACGTTATATATGACAGCGGTTGGAAAAGTGTGGTCTGCGAGAAAATTTTGGTGGTCCGCAGAGAAATCTGGCATTATTTTATGAACTTAGTGCATTTTTAGACGCATTTGATCACTTTTATTTCAATATGTTATATTTAACACAAAAGTCCAGTTAGTGGTCCGCTGGATTAAAATAGTGAAGTTTGCCGACCGCTGATATACGAGATTTACATATATGTATGTATATAAAAACACATATGTATTTTTTTTTCAAATGATGTTTTTTAAGCCTTTATTGTACATTAGGCATTCAAATTTATATTTCAATTTCGTATGGAAATATTAAAATAACATTTTGTTTGGAAACAACCATCAAACATTGTAATATAATAAAATATTTGTTTTTAAAAACAATACATACTGAATCAATCTATCATTATCTACACGAAAAAAAGACAATTTACTTATAACAACACACCGGGAAATGTAAACAAAATTATTTCATTGTTCTATTAAAAAATGTAATATGCCGGCGGGCACTTTATGTTGTTGAGAAAAATACAACTGACAATTTCCCATCCGCTTTTAATGTCTAACAATTATTTAACATTTTTTTCTATATATTATTGTTTACATCCTTTTCATTTTTCTAATTTTTTTAGTGTTTTCTGATCAAATAAATATCACAACGGAAAGCTTTTTTTATTATTTCAACTGTATATACGCTTAAAACTAATATAAGTGTAACAATTTTTAGAGAAAAAACGGCAAACAATATAACTTCGTCAAGTTTCCATTATTGCATGTTGTTTTTAAAAAATAATATGTGTAATTTAAGAAACAGCAAAAAAGTTATTACTGTAGTAAATGATGCAGAAGTAACAGAAATTGATTGATTTGACATTGACTTGGTAGTACTCCATTATAATAGGGTAAAAATTGCAATGTATTTAGTTCTACAGTTTTTATAATTATTAGTTCAATTTTTGCCATCGTAAAAACTATGATTAAACTTACATTTTTCTCAGCTATTTATACTGGCTCCGAAGAGATACACAATGCATCATTTTATTCACTCTAACATCCCAATTCAAATTCAAATTATAGTATTGCACTATGACTGAGTATGAAGTGTTTTGAAGAACGATAAGCAATCTGGGGGTTTTCAAAGTAAATTAGGATAAATTAAACTGATATTTATTATTTAGAAATTGATAATTTTAAAGCGAGCGTTAATAATATAAAAACACAAACAAGTAGTTTAATTAAAATGTTTGCAATATAGATGTAGTTATTTTTATTTTTGACCATGTTTGCTCATAATTTGGAGCAGATAAGCTGCTCTTCAAACAGCATCCCAAAAGATTTTTTTTCTTAGATTTTTAATGAAGATCTATTTTGTTTCGTAATAGTGGAATAAAATATGTATAAAATATAATACTCAAATAACGACCGAATCAATCGAGAATATCAATAAGTTCAACTGGAAAGGCATCAACTGATTATTTGATAATGCTTACAGTGAGTGAAATCAGTCATGAAGGTAGAGATTAATTAAAATTTCCACATTCGATGATTCTGTTGAGTGTAAAAAGTTTGTATTTTTTTTAGAATAAGCGTATAACCTATGTTATTAAAATAATAATAAAAAAAACCTGACATTTATTCCAACGGTTTAAGAAATTGATTTGGTAAAACATGGAAATAACTTTTGAGATTTGAAATACCTCTCAAGTAAGCTCATTTTTAAGATTATTTTGATTCTTTTGACTGATGAAAAAAAAAAGGAAAGTGAAGCTTTATAAATGAGCCAGGTAACTAAATATGCAAATCACTGCATTGGATAATATTTGCTCGTATTTATCACTGATTACCTATAAGCTGATTTTAATTAATGTTAGACAAAATAAGTAAACAAAGAGAATGTTTGATGACGTTAATGGAGCTTTATTTGAAGTTAACAATAGGTAATTGCAAAGTCAGCTATATATAAGTTTTATCTCGTTTTATGTTTATCCAAATAATTATATTATTATGAAGTAGAATTGAAAACATATATACTCTACACATATTAAATTACCATCTTACTTTTTAATTAACTTTTCTATTCATTTGAAGCTTTTTGGCATATTATTAAAAAAATAATATCTATAAATAAGTACCTTTTATCATTGATTGGCAATGTAAAAAACTTTTCTACCAGAAAATTAAATATGCCTTGCGTATTCAGCAACTACCAGCAGAAGTTTGTAATTAACAAATTCTCTATATTTTATACTTACCACTGTGTTCCAATATATTTTTTATATGAGTCCTCAAGAGGTGAAGTGAGCCAAGTAATAAAATGGTAAAACTTTTCTATTGAACTTTTAAGTACAATCACAACTTTACTTGGTGTTTTAGTGGATTATATATTTTTATTTTAGGGAGATGACACCATTGCAGTGTGTACTGAGCTCACTTAACTTTTACGATACTTTAAGATATGTAAAATATTATAACGCATCCATTTTTTTCTGAATTACCACTTGGCTCACTTCAACTCTCATAGGCTCATATTTAACAAAAGATTTTTTAATTCTGCAAATATGAAAATAAGTTGATAAAATATAAGCTGATAACTTCACTTTCGTGGACGAAATCAAAGTGAATGCAAAGTGACATCAAATGGCCTCCGCCGCTATAGAGTGTCCACGTGACAAAACGCTCGCCCCGATCAGTTTGTTTGATATTTTGATTCGCTTTAAGCCGCGTTCCAATCGCGTTTGCAGTGACTTCGCCCAGGTAAGATGTAGCGTAATGCTCGTCATGAGCGAAACCGGTCCTGATCTTATTAAATAAAAATATAATTAGTAGAAATGAGTTTTCTATTTTTTGAATATATGAAACGAAGTTCCTTAAACAAAATATCTCAAAACTTTGGACAGTATTTTCCCGATACCTTTTTTAATTGGTTGTTATGACAACGTTATTTAGCATATTCTAAATTAATGATATTAAAAATACCCAAATCTTTTGCCTTCGTAATTTGCACTAAAATTAACACAGATTTATGAACAAAGTTTTGAAGTATCCCCTTGAGATTCCAAGAATCAGGTAAAATATTTTTCAGCCGCAGTAAATTATAATTTTAATATAAAAAGGTCGAATAATAATTATTCTTCAAGTTTACTTATTTTAACTTTTTGAGATGAGTCAATTGATTGGGAATACACTTTGGAGATATTTTATACTTTCAGTTTTTTAAGAAATAATACCTTTACTTTATTTTAATTAAATAAGTTTTCTCAAATACATACAGAATATGAATTTACTTTCAAAAATAATGAAATAAAGTGAAACACTATGAAAAAAACTCTTTATATTTCAAACTATTGTGCATTATCTTATAAACTTTGGTTCCCAGGTTTTAACAGGTTTGAGCTTTTGCAAGCTTAAAAAAACCATAGAACTAGCCTTAGAAATAAAGAAATAATATAAAACTTAACAAAATATCATATATTATATAAAACAAAGATTTTTCTTAACATAATATATGTACATACATACCACCACAAGTAAACTAAAAAGAAAAACTAGAAATAACCAGGTTATGAAACAATGTCATTTGGTGATATAATTTATACTTTTTGTAGCTGTAACACATGAGAGCGAAAGAGTAATGTTCCATTTGCCAGTATTTCATGAATTTTGAACATTGAATAACAAATGTCTTCCACTAGTTTTGAACCCTTGAAATAATAAAAAAATATTTCATACACGAATGCTCAAAAAAATGATCAAAACAGTCCAACACTGTGTTTACTGTCAATACTCAGAGGAAAGGTATTATATTCAACAACAAAAAAAATGCTCCATTGTACTCATTCCAATGAATGAATTTATTTTAATCCAAATCAAACATTATTAAGTTTCATAATATATTCCGATTCCGAAGAAGTATGGCATTGGAAAAATACGAGTATATATTTAATCTCTTTTTTTTATTCTAGTAATTACTGCACAGGTGTTGGTGGAGACTTTTGAAAACTTCACAGAAATCCACGATATTATTTATAAATCCATATACAATCAATGCTCATATGTTTGATCGCTCAACGAAGTTACTCGGAAGCTTGTCTTTTTTTCTTTTAATGTTTTTTGTTTCATTTCGGAAACATTTAATGTGAAATAGTTTTACAAAAATAGTAATGAACGATTTCTTTAGATATCAGTCGTTCTATATAACAATAAATCAGATTTTATTATTTTTTATAAAAACCATAGATAGATTAAACTATATTTTATTCAGCTATTCATACATTCTGTAAGCAAACTTTATTAAGAATATCAATAGGGTTTTAATTTAAAATTAGTTCAACTAAATTCTATTTTTACTTTAAACGTTGACTTACTCCGATTACAATGGGAAAGTTTTTTTAGAATCGTAGAACAGACAAAGTTACAAAATTGAATAAAGTTTTTCAGTGGGTTAGACGAACGAGTTTTAAATTGAATCACAAATGGTTGTATCACGTTGACGGAAATTTAAATAGTCTTTTAGACTTAACTACTACAACTATAATAACAAACTTTATATTAAAAACTAAAAGATAAAACTTGGAATTGTGCGCCATTTTAGGATGATACATGAATGGTATTTTGTGGCTTAAACAAATTAATTAATTAACGTTTCGACAGTCACTTTTAAATGTACTTTATCTTTTGAAGATGCAACATCGCATCGTATTCGAGACGGTATTCACAAGAATTTTCCGGTAAGCAATGCTCTGACAAAAGATCATTAAAGAATACAAAAGTTAAGACGCAAATAATGACTTTCTACCAAGTAGTGACAGTGAACACATTGAAATTGATCAATGAAGCTAGTTTTACTAAACCTACTGTCATATTCAAGAAATAAATTCAATTTAAACAGTGGTAAGTGGCTCAATAAATAGCCGTGTATTAATCTAATATATAAAAATGAATGTTTGTTTGTTCGTACTTTATGCATTGCCACACTGCTCATCCGTTTGCAATAAAACTTAAACAAACGTTTATTTGCACGTTCGGAAAAGTTATAGGCACAGTAAAATTAACTTTCGGTAGGTCTTATATACAAAAATCAATGTTTGTGTGTCTCCCATAAAGTTCATTTTGACAAAGTATGCTTGCACTTGCGCGTCGGTAATAGTACAATTAACGTACTTAAGGTAATAGGTGGTGCGTGTGTCGTAATATAGACAATCAGTAGCAAACGTCAAACGCCAAACAGCCAGAAAAAGAAAACATACACTTCAATAAGCACAAATAAAACACAAACACTTTCTTTCTTTCAGTGGCATTGCAACGCTTGCCGTGAACTGGCTAGTATTATATATAATCTAATCAGTTAAAAAAAATTGTGATGTGGAATTAGTACAAATGTGTATCTTATTATTATTGTTTTTCTTCAAAAGCTGAAAAATTAAAACTCTTTGTTGTTTACACCGAAAACAATTCGGTATAAAACACAAAACTTTGAATAAAATATGATCCAAGTTCCAAGTTTGTATTTTATAATACTGTACTTTAGATTGATTAAAAATATTTTAACACCACGAGACCCGTTTCACTTTTGACTTCTGCAAACTTTTCCATTGAAACGTCACACTGAGAAAGTTTTTTGCAGACATTTGTCATATTTATTTGAAAAGAAAAACGGGATACGGTAAAATAAAACTACAAATCGTATATTGTGCTTTTTATTTTCAATGAGCAAAACCGGCTCTCGTTATTGGATAAAATTGTTGAATTAAGTGGCATATAAGTATTTTTTTAAATAAAGTTTATATAATTCAAAACGTGTTGGTATTTATTTCATTATATCGACTGTGGAAAGTAAAAAAAAACGTATCCCTCATATATAAAATTTTACAGGAGGCGCAAAAAACGTGTTTTAATGATTTTAGGCTAAATGCAAATTATGAATTATACACAACCTTGAATGCACGTAGACTTCTTAACTGGTGTTTAATTGACATAATCTAACATTAATTAAAGAAATTGTCTAGAAAAAACCTTTATTTCAGTCTTTTTTCTTAGTTTAATTTTTTTACAAGGTCATCTTTTTCAAACAAAAAAGCTAAATTTAGATATTAATTCGGCATTTACAGCTTGCATCTTTTGATAAATGTGTATCAAGTTTGATACATTGTGATTATCGAAAAAAACCTATTTTGAAAAAAACTCTGAGTTACGTCCTTTTTCCTTTTTACAGTTGATATGCAAATTATCTTACAAAAAGTTACCTGTGATGGTAAGTTAGTAAAAACACAATAATCCTTTGTACTTCATTCCACTTTATTTAATATGTCAGGACTGGTTTCGCTCATTACGAGCATCGTCAACTGCAACTGATGCTCATAATTAGCGAAACCGGTCCTGACATATTAAATAAAGTGGAATGAAGTACAAAGGATTATTGTGTTTTTACTAATATAATGCCTTTCCACCAAGTATTGACAGTGAACACCCTAAAGGTGATGGTAAGTAATGCATATTTAAGCAGTTGAACGTTTATGGCCAGGCACTATTTTATATCCGGACACTAAGGAATTTACGAAAAAGACCGCTGTAAGAACAAAATAATTATATGAAACAGTAAACGATTGGAAAGTATAACAATTATTATTGTCTTATTCTCAGTGCGTATCCTTTCATCTATCAACCATTAAAAAAATGGATTTATTATTTCATGTATAATACTAAAAATGTACATAAAAGTTTAAACATTAATCTTGATCTAAATATATCAGAAAACATATGTTGCAGCTATTTATTATAACCTTTTTATGTGTTATTCTTTGAAAAAAATGTACAGATGTAATCACGACCACATAAAACAAAACATTTTTCGTTTAGCAGTAAAAAAAAACCATATGGTTTATGTTTATATTCTTAGATGAAAACCTCGTGTTTTTTTTACTTTTTCAGGTACCTCAGTTGTGAGGGGCAGTAAAGTATAAATTTTCAAAAGCAAAAAGCTCAGATACATACAAATATGTTCGTTAAAATTTCAATATTATATTTGGTACAAAATTTTTTCTCGTGTTAATCGATAGTGTCTTTGTAGGTCAAGTTCAGCACTTTTCTTGTTTCATATTGAATATATTTTCAATAAAATACTTTCCACTCTTAACATTTAAAATTTGTTATATTATTTACTAGCGATACAATTAATTACTTTGTGCTGGTTGACTGGTTTCAATAATTTTTCGACAATTTTTCAATTCTTATCCTCAATCCCAAAATTGGCCTGGATGCATTGGAGAACCTAGGTACTAGTGATCAGGTTTTTTGCTTTTTGAATTAAATACCTTAGACAGAGATATCTCTTCTCCTTGAGTTGTTTTTTGGCGACCGAATAAATTATTTGCTACAAATTGTTGTTAACTTTACTTATTTTTTCACAAATAACCTTTTATTAATACTGTTATCAGTTGATAGTGTTTGCGATAAGCTAAGTCTCACTTGATTTTTAACTAATATTATAGAGTTTTTACAATTATTTTTTAACATTTTTATAATCCCTCTCCACTAAAAATTAACAGTAGGCAACATAGAAGTATTGATTTCTTATTATCAAAAATATCCTTCACCAAAATATTAATTTATTAATGTTTGACGCTTTTACAGCTACACCACTACAGTCTAGCAAGTTAGTTTCCCACCACCACCCGTTGTATATATGTATCCAACGTTTAATGGCCGCCCTCCACAACGCTATCGACAGAAAAAAGGAGTCTACCCCTCACATTCATTGCCCGAGCAGAACTGCTAGCTGTCTAGCAATTATCGACAAGTATCATAGCAGTCTTAAGTTCCAAGCAGTGTTGTAGAAAAAACAGCAAATCATGAGCGGGCTTATACATCCCAGCCTCTACTAACAAATTGTATGACGGTTATACGTAGATCAATTCTAAATTTCATTTTATGAGCTTATTTTTTGTTAAATATAACATGTATGTTTGAAAGATTTCTTGTATGAATATTCTGTGATTCGTTGGTGTTATTAATTTACAATTTACGATACATTGAAAGGGCCATATATGCAAATTAAGTAATGATTGCAAGAAATATAGCGAATGGCAAGAAATGCAATGTGTGGTAGAGTATATTTATTCGAATCGAATAATGCACAGTTTTAATAATATATTTAGTATAACAATTTATGTTAATAAACGCTGCATCTTTCCTCATTTATTAATGGAAATTTACCAAGTAAATTATGATTTAATCAATAACAATATAAAATAAAATAATGAAGTGAATTGTGCTACCCCAGTTTGACTTACTGATTTTTGATCACTGATATGACTTGAGAAATCATATGGCAAGATTGAGTAACGAGCCAGTGTGCAGAAATAGATTTTGAGATTAATATTAATTGATTAAAATCCCAATATTGACGTTAGTTTTTTTAATGAACCATCCAACCTCATATTCTGTATTGAAATATTGTTAAAAAAAAATTGAATAAAATAATTTGTCTTCTTTGTTTGCTTTTGTTATTCAAGATTTTTATTTAATAACTTTAAAAAATGATGATTTTTTCTTATTTTTAAAAAGACTTAATTGAAAAGAAATATAATTACAATATAAATATGCATTTTCTCCAATATAACAGAAATAAATGGTTTCATAATGGTGTGATGTTACTTTAAACATTATGAATTCGGACAGCACATCTGAAAAAAGTACCTGTTTTTAACTCTATAGAATGGTTTTCACTATAGGGAGCTTTGCAAGTATGCATACATAACATACGCCATAATAACCGCGAGTCACTTTTCTCTAACGTGCACAGAAATTAAAAATTCAACTTATTTGCTTAAATTTGACACAAGAGTGCTATAAAATGCTTAATCTATGGTGCTACAGGGTATTGTCAGAGATTTTACCCTTGGTTAGGAATAACTTATGAAAACTCTTTGAATCTCGCTCTCGTGGTAGAGTGGTTTGCTATGTATGGCGGTTATAATAGAAAAGCCAAAGACCGCGGGGATCCCGCTCAAATAAGGTTGCCGACCTTTCCTTTTACAAACCTAATGTACATATAAATGACTTACATTCATATTATATTATGCTTCATGTTCACTGTTTTTTCGTTGTTGCAATGTTATCCCGTTTTTATTTGAACATTGCCTTTTGCCTGGCAGCAAATATTTTCGACGCGAAAAGAACTAAATGTTTGAACTGTAATGTATTTCAAACATTTTTTCGATAGATTCGGCGGCAACTTTGTGGAAGTTCATTTTAATAGAAAGTATAAAAATAGCATAGATTATTCCATGTATTGTGCTAAAAACTGTGACACTTGTTTTGCCTCTTTCAGAAGCATACTCAGAAAATCTTAGTTTCACAAATGCTTGTTTAAGTACGAATGATTTTAATTTTAGAAATATAATAGAATTTTTATAAATAAATAAAAGTATTAAAGTATATAAAGAACTATTATTAAATAATATCTTAAATATGATAGGTTGTTTGCCACTGCTAAATTTATTTTCAATGGTTTACCCTTCTTAATTGATACAACACATTAGTTAATCAATTAGTAATGTAAATGACATTTGTAGATTCATTATTGTTTGTTTGTTTTTCTATCATCCCCTCCTTGCCTTCCGGTTTTATTTTTATTTTTATAATATATGAGAATCGTAAAATTAAAATCATTTGTACTAAAGAAAACATTTGTGAAAGTAAGATTGTCTAAGGATTCCTCTGAAAGAGACAAAAGAGCAGAATACTTGGAATAATCTTTGTTATTTTTATTATAAAATTACATTTGATTACTCTGTTACTTTATTAATTATGTTACAAACTGTGACACGTTTTTCGCCACTTTGAGAAGCATCATCAGACAAAACATCGTAAGTTTTACAAATTGAATAAAGCTGATTCTAGTGCTTATGTATAATATATTATAGGCTGGGATTTTTTCTTAAATATGACAGTAATATTAGCCGACCTAACGGTCTTAATAATTTGTAATGTATTAACTGTAACTAAGTGATTAATATACCTGTATTAATGTAAATTCTTATCAGTTGAAAATGCTTGTAATGAGCGAAATCGGTCCTGACCCTAGTAAATAAATGTAGAATTAGTACAAAAAAATGTTTAACTTTTTAAACAAAATGTTTTTCAACATGTTTTTCCAGAGAAAACACAAAAAAATAAAAAATATATTATTTACTTAGAAGTTCTATAATATATTTAATCAATTAATAAAAAAAATGACAATAATTATTTGAAACTAATATTAGTTACAGACGTTACAGTAAATTCAGCAGAGGTGAGTCGTTTATTTCATTTAAATTTTTATGTCTAATAATGACTTCATTAATTTCTAAAAACTCCAAACTATTAATTTTTAGTCGTTTATGATTAACAAGAAAGATTATTTTAACATTTTTACATTTTATTTCTTTGTTTTAATTCATACATTAAAGTTTCTCCTTGTCTGCCCTACACAATTAGCTTGAAAGTATTAACAGGGAAGGCGATAGATACCACCCTATGAAAATTACTTAATTATTTTTACTACCTAAAAGAAACTTTCTTTAAGTCTTAGTTTATGTGATCTGGTAACAACTTAGATTTATTTATTTAATAAGTATATTTTTTTTTCTTCAAGAAAGTAGAAAAGAAAAAACAAAACTTTAATTTTAAACTCTAATTTTTAAAACTATAGAAATACAACCATTTTTAATTTATTTGTCAACCTGTGATATTCTGTTTGATCCTTTTTAAAAAAGCAAACTACATGTTACTATTTGTAACACAAAGTTATCATTTTTTTTTTTACTTCAAACAATAATTCGTGATTAGATTAATGTAATCATCAGATTGTATCTGGGCATCAATTAATGTTATTTTGATTTTCAATACAATTGTTATTTGAGAATAATAATGACATGTGAAAGATATTCTGAAGTACTTAGAAGTAGGTAGAAGATAATTTTCTTGATGCTATAATGCACTTTAGCACACTGAATACAAAATGTTTCTAGAATAAGTTTGAGAGTTCTTGGCATTTTAGGTTTATATTAATATATAAAGCTTCGCGTATTTTAATAAATTAACAATGTCACAATGTCGATGAATGTTTTTTATTTCATTCATAAAACCGAGCTTTCTAAAAGCTTTCATTATAATGCTACCCAGAATCAAGTCTGAAAGCTTCAATATCTTACCATAAGCACTTACTCACTATATATTAAAAAAATTAAGTCGAGACATCATCTTGGAAATTCTCTTAACGAAACTTGCTACTGAATATTTATTTCATTATGATTTTACTTAAAAATATCAAATTAAATCCAGCTTCTGCCAAATACGGAGATTTTTTTTCGAAATAAAATTATAATTTAATTTTGATTAATTAAAAAAACTTGTTAATTTATGAAATAAGGACAAATCAAATAATACAAATATTTTTTCAGTGCCTAATAAATATTATTTCTCAAATATTTTAGTTAAATTAATAGAATAATTAAGCTTGCTCTTTACAAGCTAATACGACAATTCCATGTACAGCTATAATAAATATTAACAAAAGACTTTTTAATAACATGGTTTTCATGTTTAGAAGTTCCAATTTTTAAGATAAAAAAATTGATTACTAAATATAGAAATAATTTCAATTAATTATTATGTAGTCCACTAATAATTTACCGTAATTATTAATCAAAGAGCCAGTGGCTTGTTTAAAATTTGATCTCTTATTTTCTTACAAAAAAATAATAAATCTCAAACAAAATGGTTTTTTTTATTATACGTTAAAAATGAAGTAAGTACAATTATAAAATATAATATTTACATCAGCTTTTATCGAACCCCTATAGCTTATAAAATGTTGAAATAGTAAAATAGTAACTGTCAAAAAGAGAATTGCTAAATACCAAAAAAGAGATGATGATATTAATGGTTTACGTATCGGCTTAGCTGAATATACTTCACTATACTGAAGTCACTTCTCAAGCATGCTACTGACTCTCTGTTCATTTTTTTTTACAGATAACAGTTGGTGGAATAGAAAAATAAAAAGTGTTTAACTCAAATAAAATATGTTGAAAATCTTATCAAGCAGATTTTTAATAAAAACGCGATTGTTTGTAAATAAGTCGTTTAATATTTTTTCTTAATTATAGATATCACTACAGTTGCAATCAACCTTAAGAATCCCTAATTTTACCCTTCAGCCAAAAGGTTTATCCAGGACTGATTTAAAATACATTTTGCAAATCTACCAAGTCTAATAAACGTGAATATAGAAATCAGTGTTGAAATGAATGGCAATATTGACAAGTTATGTATTTTTACAAGTTTTAAAAATCCAAACTTCATTGTCAAAGATTTAGTATCTTGAAATAGTAATCTTCTTGGTAATAAATTAGTATTATTATTTGAATTTTGGCATTTAAAAATAAGATTTTATAATAATTTTATTAATTTGTTTGTGAAAAACTTTTTTTAATGAGATTTAACATTCTTAACCCTGATCCACTTATATATCGCGTTCAACCAAACAATCTCAGAAGTTTACCGGTTTAAATTTGCAATTCAACCGGCGAAAATGCAAAAGTCCAATTTTCTTAAACACAACAGGAATATTTTCTGGGAAAATTAAGAAAACGATTTACCTTTTTAATTAAAAAGTTAAGCAAATATAAAGGATTACATAAATTTGAATAAACCCCTTCAAACACCATATGAATAAAACTTTAAGGGAACGGAAGATACAATTCTTGAATGAAATCAATTAATTGTGCACAATAATCATTTTATAAAAATAATTCAGATGGATATAAAAAAATATAGAACGTAAATAGTATGAATACTTAATTATTTTGCATCAAAAAGTGAGAGCTATAATAATTTAACATTTTATTATTTTTATTTAAACTATTTGCCTTTATGCTTAGCATAAAGTAAAAACAAGCTAACCCCACGACAGTCGATCCATTTCAATCTACTGGTGATTGTAAGCCACCATTCTTTCACTTTTTATTCAAGCTTTTTATCCACAGTGTATGTGGCTCAAGTATCAATGATCATCAGAGTAATTCTTGGGAAAAATATGATCTGCTTAAAATCCTCACAGATTTTTTTACGTTTAAGGCTGAGATGCACTGAAAACATGTTCCGACGCATGACCTGAACATCTAGATACGATCATGTTCCGGAAGCATTTTGCTTTAATGTACAGTGTGTCACATAGTTTTAGCAGAAATGTCACCCGTTTAGATCAGGTGATTAGTGCTGCGCTTAAACGAAGGTTGCTTAGTAAATGCAGATAATGCGAGTGAAGTTAAATTTAAATGTTTATAAGCACCCTACAATAAAAAATACACTCATGAGATCATCCACGATGGCAGTTTACACACAATAAAAAATATTATAGTCAAAACATATTTTGACAGCATGACAACAAAAACGAAGACATTTCAATAAAAATATATCGACTGTGTAAAGGAAAAAGGACGTAACCCATATTTTTTTTCAAAACAGCTTTTTTCAATAATCAAAATGTATCAAACTTGATACACGTTCTATCAAAATGACGTAAGTTGCAAATGCCGAATTACTATCTAAATTTATCTTTTATGTTTGTGAAAATTGAAACCAAGAAAAACGACTGAAAAAAAGGTTTTTCTTAGAAAATTTCTTTGATAAATATTAGATTATGTCAATTTAACACCAGTTAAGAAGTCTTCGAGCACTTTCAGGTTGTGTATATTTCATAATTTACATATGGCTCAAAATCATCAAAACACGTTTTTTGTGACTCTGTAAAATTTTCTATGTGTGGGTTACGTCCTTTTTCCTTTCCACAGTCGATATGTTTATATTATATTTAATTTATATATTACCTTTTTCAAATGTACACAGCTGGGAAAAAAACATTTTATTTTTTTGACAGACTGGATAAGATAAAAATTGTTTCTTTTCAATAAGTTTTAATGTTTCATACTAGTTTCATTACATATTATCTTTCTTGATATTGTATTATTTTTTATAGTTCCTTCCAAAGTTCATATGTATATAGTTTTAACCTATTTAAGTACTTTTAACGTAGTCTTTTTACAGTCAAATAACTGGGATATTGTTTGTATAGGAAAATATTTCTAGCAAATATTTCTGTAGGGCAAAGTTTGAGAAACTACAATTGTATCTTAGATTTAATCAAGTTGTTATATAATATACTAAAATATTAATCTTAAAATACTGTTTTATTTATTGTTAAATTTAACACTTATTTTTAAATATAGGAATTATATTAATTATACCTGAACCAATATTGGTGTTACTAGTGATTTTTTTATTGTTAATTTGATTACTTTCCAAATTGAATGATAGTCATAAAAAATAAATCATTAGTAAGTATATTACACGTCACAATCAATAGCATTAAGCTTCTTGATAATTTGATATATGTTATTTTACACGATACAATTATTAACCAAGCGTCAGTGCTAGTTCATCCGTGTACTTAAACGCCTGAAGATGCTGAAAGGAGAATCCTTGATCGTTCGTAACAAAACATATAGAAATTCACAAAATTTAAGCGATTGAAATTTGGTGAAATTTCGCGACCCGATTACTGCATGGTTCTTAGTGTAGGTTTTTAGCGAAATAGAAGTAACAATACGGAAGTCTTCCGAGTATCATTACTGGTATGCATTGTTATTTTTGTTTTGTCGAAAAATTTCACATAGAACCTTGTAGTACTCGGGTCGCGATTTGTTAAGATTTTTCTCGGTATGATGTTTTCTACACTCGTGTAGTCTCAACTTCCACACACTTTTTTTAGCAATAAAGTTGGGAAGATGTTTTATTTTGTAGATTTTTATGAACGGATTTCGGATGATAACATGGTATCTGGTAACCGTGGAAAATTACTGTCGAAAAAACAGATATTTCTTATTCCAATTGAGTTAATTAAGCATTTTTTTTTATCGTTAACTACTTCATCTGGATTACTCTGCTCAAGCACTATTACTTCGTTAATTTTCTTCATCAGAGAAAGACTACAAGGAATTGTGTGATTACACGAGCTGAGCTGTTATTACCTATCTCTGAATAAAACATAAGAAAAACCTCTTTATTAGCTATATCTATGACGTTATGCCTTTTCGATATGATTTTTTCATTGTTTTAAATTGTGCAGTAATAATATTGAATATATTCATTTTGAATAATATTTAAGCCACCTGTGTGGTCGAGTGGTCAACGTCGTTGGCTTCGGCTACGGAGGTCACGAGTTCGAATCCTAGTAGGGACAGTTTAATAAATTGATTTTTCAATCAATTTATGAATTTCTGTTCGAAGGCATGGATTTATGTGATGTCTTGAATTCTCCCCTCTTATCCATCCTATCCTATGAACGGGGCGTATCAAGAGCGATTAGCTAAACACTAATTCTGTCCTAGCTTTATCCTTCTATTCCTACTCTCTTTGGAAAAAAGAGGTTGAGCAACTGAGTAACAAGCAGTTCTCATAGAAACATTAATCTTAAGATAAACTCCATTAGAAGTACATATGCTCCACATTGGGAGCGGATATGGTAAAAAATTGGTAATATTTCAAGTGTATACCAATTACCATGGTGAAAGTCAAGTCTCGTAAATAATTTTATATCTACTAAGAATTTGTGTTTGTATAATCAATTTTTCTCTATTCTGACCCATATTCAATTTCCATCGATATTACTCATATTCAAGGTTTTCACTCCAAGAAAGCTACCTGTGCTCTATGGCTTCTTCAATAATGGTAGGCTGTTGCAATGTGAGTAGGGTAATTATTTGCCAACCAATTTGCAATTATCTGGCCCAACTTCTTGAAATTGATATTTTTGCAACGACCTTTCTTACCCTTAAAATAAATATCCATGGAAAATCTAAATGCCACAGCAATTCTAATTAATTGATTCTTAACATATGTACATGCACTGTTAATCTAATATTGGATGAAATGGTCGATAAACATATTTCATTCCACAGAAAACCTTTTTTTTTATATTCGCTTCAGAAAAAAAATCAGCTTATTCACTGTAACTAGGGTATCCAATTCGGAGCCTTTTCCAATCCCGAATTTCGGATTGATAAATTTCCAATCCAGGATTGTATTAGCTCACCGAGGATTTGAAATCTCAATTCCCTATACTTTTCCTCAGATTATCTCCCACCTTGTTTTTTTTTTTAGCTCATCGAAGAATTGAAATCCCGATTTGCTATACTTTTCCCAGAATGTCACAGAAACTCGTTTTTTTTTAGCTCACGAGGAATTTGAATCCACAATTGACCATGTCATCCCGGATTCGGAATCAGAAAAATGAACGGATCCCGAATCCGGATTGGATGCCCTACTGTAAACGTTTCGTCGAATACAAAAAGTCACGTGACAAAATGTTTCCTCAGTACATTTGGGCCCATTAGAAGTGAAATGATTCAATTGTTATTTAAGAAAAAATAATTTAGATGTGTTGTATTATTCTACACATCTTGAAGTATCGTAAAAGTGAAGAAACCTCAGTTTATTACATGTTGCAATAGTGTTGTCTCCGTACAATAAAAATATGCAATCCATCAAAGCAACAAGTAAAGACGTGATAGTTTAAATTTTTACTAGCTGGCTCAATTCACCTTTAATGAGCTCATTTGATGAATTCATTCAGAATCACAATAAAGTATAGCATACATAAATTAAATTAATTAATATGTTTTTTTTTCAGTTTTTTACTTTTTTCTCAAAATGGTTTCCGTGGTAGATTGTTGTTTTTGCTTTTGACCTCCTCTATTTGGCTAATGTTTTTACACTAACGTTATTTGATTATGATTTAATAATTGCATTGATTTACTTTATGCCACGATTGAAAAAATTACGACATTCATTTTCATATCGAAATTTTGAGAAATTATATAAGAGCCGAACATCCTGAGAAAATACATGAAATAATCGATTAATATCAGATTACATATTGTACGAAATACAATTTACAATTTCATTATTGTCGAACTATTTTTAAATTAGGATACGTTATTTGTATTGTTAATATTTAACGCATTTTTAATCGTATCAAAACACAGCTGATAAATAATATTTACATTATATAGATTACAGTTGCTATAAAATAGTATGCAATACAAATATATCGCTAGCATTTAAATTGCTGTTATAAGTTGTGCGAAATGTTTTCAACTATGAAAATTATATTTTAATTACGTAAAATTAAAACCGATTTAGCATTGTTAATTTATTAAATATATTATTATACTTATTGTTGAAAATCCTTACCTAAGACTTTATAAACGTTTTCATAATGAATATTTAACTTTGCAGTAGGGAATGAATAAACAAACCAAAAACTGTTTAAAACTCATTTCCATGTCGTTTGAAATAGCTGAACAATTATTTAGTTTCAGAATCTTCCATCGCCTTTTTGGTAGTACAGACAATTTTAAATGTAAATTGAAAGCGGTACAGTATTTTACATTTTTTTTGTATATATTTTAATTAAATAAACAGCATCACTTTTCTTGTTGCAATTGCTATACTTGGGAACAGTTAAGTTATAAGTTATGCGCATAAAATATGTGAAATTTAAAAAAATATATTCATACATTGTTCGCTACCAATTTGCAAGAAAAGGAAATGATACACTGAATGAAAAATTGACTAAGCGGAAAAAAAAGAATACGCTAACATTCATAAGACTAAACTTCCAAAAATCAATTTTAAAATAAATCCTGGGATAACAATTACCATAACACTAAAATTAAGAATATAAAACATAAAATGCAAATGTCTGTCTGTCAGTCACAAGGGTTACTCCCAAACGGTGAAAATTTTCATATGCCATTTTGGTTTGCTATTTTTGAATTAACTGTCCTATTTTCTGCTTTCGGTAATTCAATACTTTACAATACTTTTAATTGATGCACTATATTTTGTAGGTGTTTTATAAGCAACAGTCTACGTTGATATTTTCAATATTAAACTAACATTAGCTACTACCAAAATAACGCAGACAAAAATACTTGTTAATTGATTAAATTGGAATTTATTGGTAGAACTCTATTATATTAAGGTAAAAATATCAATTTATTTAGTTCTACATTTTTTTGTAAGATGAGTCAATAGCTATTTCGTCGTACGCCATCGTCAGAACTATGTGTAAACTTGCATATACTCAGCCACTGTTTTAGAAGAGATACACAATACATCTTGTTATTTGCTCTAATTTCCTAATTTATATTACAATTATTACAGTAAATAATCTTGACTTTAGTGTTTCTAAGAACGATAGCAAATATGGGGTTGTTCAAGGTATATAAGTTTAAACTAAACGGGTATTAATTATTAGATACATTAGGGGTTTTTAGTAACGGTGATAGATTGATGATTGTTTGTTCATTTAAGATGTCGTTAGCTTGAGTATGCTTGTTAATTTATAATTGCTCGAGTGCATTTAATTTTGTAACTTTATGACAAAGATATTAACAAATTGGCGTAAAAATACTTATATTTCCGTTATACAAACAAATGATTGTATCATTAAGTTGTTCTTACGTTGTCTCTTATGGAAAGAATGTAACCAATTTTATTCCTTGGGGGTGCCGAGTTCATGCCGCAGCAGTCAACGTCGTTAGCTTGCGTGATGGATCTTACGAGTTCAAGTCCCAGCACGAACATCATTTTTTCAATCGATTTATTGATTTCTATTCGAAGTAATGTATGTTTGTTATGTCTGAAAAATTCCATCACATCCATCTTATCATAAAATAACGGGGCGTAGCGAGAACCATTATATTTGACCACTATTCTTGTCCAAGCTCTATGCCTACTGCATAAAAAAAGAGGATCAGCAACTGAGTAATTAACAGTTCTCGTAGAAAAAACTTCTTTAGAGATTCTTCTATTAGAAAACCGTATGATTTGCATTCTCTCTTTAGAAAAAGAGAGATTGAGCAACTGAGTAACAAGCAGTTCTCGTAGAAACACTCCTGTTGAGATAAACTCCATTAGGAGTCCATATGCTTCACATTGGGAGAAGACATGGATAAAAAGATCTTTCAGATGGAAAAATTCATCGCGTTGTGAGAATAATGTAAAGTTTCATTCACTATAAATATTTTACCCAAATCTGGACGATCGATGTACAAATTATTTAATTTAAGTTTATGTTTTTTCATACAATTAATCGGAGTTAGAGTGTTTTGAGAGTCGCATTGTTCGTAAAATATCTACGCGGCCAGTCTGGACTCCGTAAGACATTCCTGTGGGCCTTCTCAATAGCTCCTTCCTCAAGTTATCCTTAATTATCCGGGACGAGATTTCAACTTACCGACCATGGGTCTCATTTAACAAAAAGCAGGAAGGAGGTCGCCCAAATTTTATTATATTCGTAAGCGAAATCCTCCACCTGATGTAGATTTTAATATTTATTCAACGAGTTAAATGTAGATAATATTCTTCAATTATAATATTAAATTTAGGAATATTGTGAACGAGATAGAATTGAGCTTACTCACCGATATTATTACACAGGTCTTCATTATCTGTATTGTTCACTTTCAAGGTGTTTACTGTCAATACTTGGTAGAATGGCATTATAATAAAAATAATAAAACATTTTTAGTACTTTTTCTAAAAGAAATTTATTGGATCAGGACCGTTTTCGCTCATGGTGAGCATTGTCAACTGATAAGAAATACAATGAATACAAAAGTTAAGTAAGAAAAACAAGGTATTACAACCAAGCAAATAAATTGAAGCGAAATATAAGAAAAATAAACTATAAATAAATCTCTTAGCAATGCAAACTATTACATCAAAAATCAATTAAGTATAAATTATCATTAACAAAGTAAAAGCCAAAAATGAGTGTATATATTAAATAAATAAATTTTAATTTCTGTCAACCATAATTAGATGTGGAAATTCCAGTAGAGTTCAATCCAACGAAATTGATTCCTGCGAAAAGATTAAAGGCCATTATTGCATTATTGTTTTTTTTGCCGTTTCACAGTTGTCTCTTCCACGTTAATTGAGTAATATATTTTTATAAAATTAAAATATCATAAAATGTTAAATTGAGGAATGTTTTAAGAACAATACTATGTGGATTTATCGTAATATTTACATTTATTACATTCTCACAGATGTTATCACTTACGACCGGGTTTCGCCTTTCGACATCTTCAGGCATTCAAGTGCACGGATGAACTTGAACTGAATTGTGAGAATGTACATAATTTGAACGATTCAAATTTAATATTGAAATTCCACCGAGCACCTTCAGTCGAAATGTTAAATTAAAAAAAGGTATTATAATAATTGTTAACACAATTGAAGAATTTAAAATGGTCTAAATGTTATGTTTGAATATTATATCATAAAATATAACTGTCCCTGCACATACAAGGGGTGCATTGATTCAATGCCACATTGACCGGCCGCCACTGCTCTCAGCTACATCTTTGACTAGAAAATTTCAAATAAATGTTAAAATAAAATTTTATTTGGGACTTACTGTTTTCTGTTTTCAAAAAACTTATCCAATAAACTTTCAAATAAATGTTTTTCATTACTCTCATACTCAATAAAATAATTAAATATTACAAACATTCATTCAAAACATTTAAATACTTGATGACGCAAAAACACAGAAAAAAAAGAATTTCAAATTTACCGAAGGTCTAAAGTACTTAAAGCTTTTTTTAAAAAAGGTCCAAACAGCGAAGGCTGTCACCTGACATTGAGAGATTGCTCCATTAGATTAGAGCAGGCTTCGTCAACCTTACTGTCTCGTCAGACAGCATCAAACGCACAAATTTCACAGCGTCAGGTATTTTTTATATGCCTGTTTTTTACTCTTTGTGTAAAAACGAGATTAATTTTTTGGTTTTATTACCGAACCAAAAAATATGTTTTAATGATATTTATAAAATTTATTTTTGATTTTAATCTTATCGTTATGAGTGCATTACCTTATAGCCGAGTGCCTACCGTAAGCTTTAAATATAAAAACTTAATACATTCGAGAACAAGAAGGCTTAAAATATATACATGTACATATATGGAGAATCAGGGAAGTATTTTTATATATCCTACTATTTTAGAAATTTGATTATTATCGATTTTGTTGTATATAAAACATTAGCTTTCACAAATATTTATTTTTTGATATTGAAGAGCGAAACACTAGTCACACTTTTTAGCACAACAAATGGAGTATGTTACAAAGTTATCAAATCTAATTTTATATTGACAGTTAATTTTTTTAAACCTTGTTTTGAACTGTTAATTCAAAATTTTAAAGTGTTTGAAATCAAGATTTTTTAACATGAATTTTTCTGAATCTGGACAGGTTTAATATTTTAAATTTATGTTTTTTCATAGAAACAGTACTTGCATTTGTATTTACAAAAATGACAAACTGTAGACTTAACAAAAAATAAGTAAAATTATAAAGGGATGCTTGCTGAAAATTCACTACAAATGTTCTGAACAAATGTTCAAATGTGTACTAAGAACTTTCTTGAGCTTTTTTTAAACTGTTAAATCAAGACAGATACAACATCGACAGCTTAAAATCGAGATTTTTTTAAATGAAAATTAGAATTATACCTTGACGATAATGGATTTGATTTGTATTGTAATACTTAGCACTTTTTAAACAATATTTGCTACAAATGTGAAAAACATGGACTTCTTATCTCAATAAAAGTCCTTATATTAAAAATAATTGTTATTCTTAAACACGATTTCTTTTATTGGAAGCAAAAGGACAAGGCCAGGCAATTAATCAAAGTTAGATTACTCCTCTCGCTCTAATCTATTCTTAGGATCGGATTGGTGGGGAATGTATTAAACATCACAAATATTCATGCCTTCTGATAAAATAAAAAAATAATAATGTTAAAAAATCAATTACAAAAACGCACGTACTAGAACTAAACCCGATGGACACCGCAACTAAAGATACCAACGGTTGCCATTGGGCTACAGGTCGGGAAAAATTCAATCCAGTAAACAATAAATTATTAGCCATACGTCAATTGAGTTATTCAATCTCCATGCAATGTGTATTTATGTCAAACGCAAGCCTGCGTACTATTTGAATTTGATTAATTGCAATGGACTTGGCCAATTTTGACAAATAGTGTAATTTGAAGAATGTAGATTTCGAAAAAGTGTTATTTTTTTAGTAAGTAGTTACCCAGTAGTTGCATCTGTGGCGCAGCGGTCAACGTCGTCGACGTGACAAATCTCACGGGTTCATTTAACAATTCAATTTCAAAAGACAAAGCTAAAATATATATCATCGCAGCTGTCTTGTCTTATCTTGCTTCCACATACCATAAGTCTAGGGAATTTTTGCACATATAGCCGCCCGAGTGTAGTTAAGCGGTTAAACATGCGTAGCGATATTAGTTTGTAAATCACTAGTCCTGTCTTGGTCATATCCTCATATTCTTTCTCTTTTTGAAAAAGAGAGGCTTAGCAAAAACAGTATTGGTAACAAACAGTATTTGAAAAAAAATCTGTTGAGATACCTTCATTAGGAGGCTATATGCTCCACATTGGCAGCGGATATGGATTACAAAAATCAAAATATTTTCAAAATAATTAAGTCAACCAAAAACAATTTGATTAATTTTATTAGAAGCAAAGTAGATCAAATAAAATATTCATGATTTACTATCAATATTTTAGTACTACTATATTTTTTTTAAGCTCAACGATTTGTGATGTAACTAAATTATCGAACCTCTCTACCAGTGCTCCGCAACCGGTGTGCCGCGGCACATTAATGTGCCGCAAGGCGATGCTGGGTGCGCCGCGGCGCGTATCTCCAGTAAATGGGAAAAAAAATCAAATAGTTTCGTCTATACTACAAAATATTTCTGAAGACACAGAGTCACAGAGAAGCTGAAATTATTATTTTTTGGTTGGAAAATATGTTATATGTACATTATATAGTATGTATACCCAAATCGATATTTTTTTATTTGATTTGTGGTTTGTATCATATACATATAAACACAAACTTATTTAATTTATGTATATTATGAACATTTTTACTTGTGGTGTGCCGCGAAATTTTGAAGAACATGTCGGTGTGCCTTGGAAGATAAAAGGTTGCGGAGCACTGCTCTATACTAATACAGCTAAACCCCCATTTACACGAAATTTGGGACCGCGTGATTAGGAGTTGCGTACTTGAGGGAATAAATCTCATACAAAAATTTGGGTTATTTTTTTTTACTACTAAATCTAAGGATAAATGAAAAAATATATATGGACGAAATATTTAGTTACCTAGTGGTAAAATTCACAGAAATCGTCAACGTTTGACTGTATGCACCACACAGACAGCCGCCTGGCTGTGTGTACAGCATCAACGACAATGGAATGCGACCGCGCAATTGGGGGGGTTTGTGGCGAATATTTCGGTTATGCGCGTAATTCAAGGTAGCGTAATTGGGGGTTCCACTATACTATATTTTTAAAATCAACGATTTGTGATATGACAAAAATATCGAATTAAGTGATATTGATACTGCACTGCAACATAAATGAAATGCATTTAAAATGTTGCTTTGTTGTTTATTTATTTTTTCTAAGTTGAGCTTATTTTACAATGAAATATTGCAGCGAGTATTTTGCAATAAAGCGCGCTGCAAGATTTGCGTAAAATGGCGTCATTTATCAAAAGTATGATTTGAATGCATGTCTGTGATTTTAATGATCGGCGTATATTTACTTTACTTTCTTTTTAGCATGAATAATGACAAAAATTACTATGAAGAATATTATGAATTGTAAAAACGTTCACGTCTAGTAATAAATCGTGAAAAATATAACCGCTAATTAAGAAATAAAATTAAATGTAAACGAAATAAATACTATAGTGCTTTTTTGTTCTTTCGTTTGCTGAAAGTAATAAATTATTCAACCTTGCCTCTCTTTTTATTGATGCACAGCTTAATTCAAATTATTATTTTATAATACAATCATTTTTTGAGTGGTTAATGTTTTTTTTTCATTTTTGATTGGTTTTCTTTCGTACAAGATATTCTGACCGTTTTTATAGAAAGCACGTGTATTTAAAAAAAATATTATCTACAAAAATTTAACTTTAAAATTAAGAACAGTTTAATGAGAGTTTGGCAATTAAATAACGCACTATATTGGGGCCAAAGAGAAAATACAATATTTTTTTAAGGGAGTCACAGCACAGTTTTGGGGGGTCATGGGCAATTTTAATTGAATTTGAATTTGCGCCCAAAAAAACTAGAAAAAGTACTCACATTTTAATATTTTGGGAAATACGAAAATTTTTATGATTTAACAATCGCTCTTACATTTTTCAATACTTGTACAATGTGTCAATTCCCAACTTTAATTTCATCCGGCTGAATAAAATTTTAAAAATAAGGTGTTGGACTATTTACAATATTTTGGAATGTTTCAATTTAACATTTTTTTCCAGTTATCAATCCCGAGTCAAGTATGGAGGTCACGGAAAAATATGAGACTCAAAAGGGACCAAGGGTTTAAAAAAGTTGAGAAACTACGGTTTGTATGATAGTTATTTATTTAACATTGCATTACATAAACATATTATAAATTAAATTAAGAATCAGTCAGTTGACAATGCTCGCCATGAGCGAAACCGGTCCTGATCTTGATAAATAAAAGTGGAAATAAGTATAAAAGAATTTAGTGTTTTTCTTTATATAATACCATTCCACCAAGTGTTGACAGTAAACACCATAAATGTTATAAATTTAAGACTTTTACAATGAAGAAAAAAATATAATACAACTTGTTATAAGTAGCACACGGTACATGGTATTGTTATATGTACATACATCTGTGTGTATACTGTATACCCATAGCGCATTTAAGAAAAAAATGCAAAAAGTAACACCAACAAAATTATAATATGAGAATAGTAAAAAATTACAATTAGCTTCAATAGCCTAATATGCTCAACGGCTTACACTAATAACTTCTCATATTCATAATCATACCAGCTCAAGTTCATTCACCTATGCAAAATATATCGTTATCGATGTCATTGAAGTAAGGGTTAGACAATAAATATTGAGCTATGATATAAGACGCTGATAAATCTATCAACAATGACGTATATGGAAAATACTGAAGGCAATTTGAATGTCTGCATTTGAGAAGTGAATGCAAACATCCTAATAATAAAATTTCTTAGGTAAGACATTATCTAGAATAAGTAATAATGTTGATTTATAATGAATGATATTGATATATTTGCTCCATTGAGTCCAGCTTATTACTTATATAAAATAAGTTATGTGTTTATACTTTCAATGGATTCGGCGATAACTTTGTGGAAGTTCATTTTAATATAAAATAACCTAGATTATTCCACGTATTGTGCTACAAACTGTGAGACGTGTTCTACCTCTTTCAGAAGCATCCTCAGACGGTCTTACTTTCACAAATGCTTGTTTAAGTAGGAACGATTTTAATTTTACTATTCTGATATCTAATACAATTAAAATAAATATAAAACGGGAAACAAGAAGGTAATGACAAAAAATTAGAACCCGCGTTTTATACTTTTAATAATGTAGGTAAAATTTTATTAAGGATTTAAGGATGCCTCTAAAAGAGGCACAACACGTGTCACAGTTTGTAGCACAATACATGGAGTAATCTAAGTTATTTTATGTGTTAATGCGCAAGTATATAGGCTTAAAAAGTTTAATAATAAAACGACATATTCCCAATTTCCAAACCATCTTATGAAAGAATCGTTTAACATCTCTGTAACAAACACTTTTATTTATATAATAAATACAATCGGTCAGTGGTTATGGAGAGACGTTGGAACTGACTGGGTCACGTGCTGCGGATGCCTCTGGAAAGCTTCAATCCTGCCTGCCTCTTCTTTCGATCGGTGGGATTCCGGCGTCCCGGACGTCCGTCGGGTACTATCCATAGGATGTACTCGGCGGAACTGAAGGATGCTGGCATATCATGGGAGGAAGCAAAGCAATTGGCGGGAGACAGGGAAACATGGAGGTGCCGCGTGGCGGCTATATGCTCCACATAGGGAGTGAACATGGCCAAAGAAGAAGAAGAAATACAATCAAGCTACTGAAATTCTTAATGACGAAAGATATATTGATTTATCACTATAACTCTAATCATTAAAAGAAGGAAATGTAATTATAAGAGACAAACATTTTAGCATTTCTTTTTTGCCTATTTCAGAAGTTTTAGCACAACAAATGGCGAGCTCCTTTTTTGTGCTACCGTTTTCAGAGATATGTACGCCGAGGTATCTGAAGCTGTCGACCCTCTCGATGATCTGTCCCACCCTGGTCAGCGTCCTATTAGAGTCATGGCAGGTTTGGTTTCATATATCAGTACCTAAGTTTTTTAGGGCTGTAGAATGAAATCATAGTAAGCCAAAAAATGTTTGCCGAATAAGTTTTAATATTCTGTAGATGCATATTGTTTTTTTTGAACGAATAATTGAGATTTCTATTTGTGTCATACATCAATAATTAAATCCCAATATGCAGTCAACTATTGAACGCCAGGACTGGTTACGGTCTTTAACCAATATTAATCATTATCTTCATTATACAAAGAGTTATTGAACCTCAACAAGAACACCTTGAAGTCACCTTGAACAAGATTTAATAAGTGATCAGATGTATACTCTTCGCTTAATGGAGAAGAAGCACGTAGGAGTTGACGATGTACTGTTTTTACTTTAACTAAATCAATTCTTCGTGAGTAAGTGCCACACGTGTCTCTTTCAATCTATGACTAGTGATTTAGAAGAAACCGGTGGTAAATACCGCGAGAAATTTCACACAAAATGAAGGCTTGTCTCTTTGGATTATGTATAAATGATACATTTTGCAAATAGCTTTAATGGGACGCAGTGGCACACGAATAAAAATAATTTACAATATAATGTTAAAAAAAATATATAATATCGTCGGCGGAATGTATATCAACTCCCAATGTGGAGCATTTGGCCTCGTTATGAAGGGTTTTCAAAAGAAGTTTTAAGAAGTGTGCCTGTCACTCAGTTTCTCAACCTTTTATTTTTCGAATAGAGTTAAGATAGGGGTACGACAGAACAAGTAGTTAGTTAATTGCTCTTGCTAAACACCGTTATATTTAAGATTGGGAAAATGAGAGGAAATTTTTAGACATTAAAAACAACTATGCATTTGAACAGAAATCGATAAATCGATCAATAAAATGATCGATCGGATCCGCTAGGCTATACAAAGAAAATAAGATATAAAATAGTTTTTATGAATTGATATTTAATTTAAGTAAACTTTTCATTTCCCAAATATTACAAAGTTGTCGTAAAAAAATAGCGCTTAAATATACGACTAATATCGTATCGTCTTTATCTCGTTTTCTATGTCTTAACATTCTCAAAGGATCGAATCTGAATCTTATTGCTGAATTCACATGTTGGGGTATCTACTAACCTGCCAAACTGGGAGTGCGTGGCAGCGTACTGATCATGGCTAGTACTCGATTAGTATATAAAGATAGAGCTAATCTTTGATTTTATCCATATGCTACTTTGTATTCGGAAACTCTGCCAAATCCACATGACAGTTATAATGATATGAAATGGATTTGGGATTATATGAAGGAGAATTTAAAAGGTATAAAGAAATATATTATAGTAGGGTCCGTTAAATCTCCACAGAACGCCATTGCCAAATACATCTTCTTGCTAGACGACTTAAAGTTTGCTTTGCTTTGAGTGTGAGACAGTTGAGCAAAATTAAATTTGACATGCTTCGAAGAGTGGAAAATTCTTTTCACATTCTTATTTTCATATTCCAAGTTTGTTGACAGGAAAAAATCTTTTTTTTTGTTTTGTTTTCTGTTCCTTTTTTCTAAGACTGTCATTAATTTAACGCTTAAAAACTTATAATTATTTAAAACATTAGCTGGTGAAAAATGGTACGCCAGCCATCATTCAAAAGCCTTATTGATTGATTGAAAAAATACTTTTGTATTTTTTTGATTGTTGACTCTTTAATTAAATACCAAAATATTCTTAAAAAGAATAGAGAAAGGCATTTTTTCAGCACGAAATTTAAAATATTTTTCTACTATAATAAATATTGTTTCTTATCTTGGAAGTAAAAATGAGAAATAAACAATCTTTCTATTACATACAAACTTTTAAGCAATCATCCTTGTCTTTGACAACAAGTCTGAATGATTGTGACTGTTTTTAGCTTGCTACGTTGTTCGCTCCGTTCGGTATTTTTTAAAACTTTATCTGATAAGTATGTGTGGTCAAAGGTTTTTTAAATGTATTTTAAAACATTAATTTTGCAATCCATAAATATATTTGTATTCAAAGGGATAAATTTTGAAGGATCTTTTATTTAAGAGCTGGTCACTTAAAAATCTTATATTAAAATACTTCATAAGTACTTAGTTTGCTCTTTGTTGAAAGTGAAAAAAGTTTGATACTAATTAATTGCAGAAAAGTATGTAAGTGAAGTTTCAAGGTATTCAAATCTATCATTTTTTTAAACATAAACAAATTAGTAAAATATGAAATTTTAAAATTACAATTTAACACTTTTATTTACGTAGCATGCACAATCAGTATTCGTAAAGGGTGTTGTAATTTGTTTCACTAATTTAGCTTTTATTTCACTACGATAGAACGAATGCGGGAAGAAAAAAAAACTCAAATAAATGTATTCACCCTAGAATACGAAAGCAAATTGTGAGCACACTTTGCTGGCCACGCAAAATTTCAGTAAATGAATAAAGATAGACAAAAATAAAACAAGCAAGTACGGATATAAATTAGTTGTAGAAATTTAAGATTTCGATTGAAGGTGCTTGGTGGAACTTCAATATTAAATTTGAATCGTTCAAATTATGTTCATTCACACAAGTTTTCAAAATCAGTTCAAATTCATCCGTGCACTTGAACACCTGAAGATGCCGAAAAACGACACCCGGGTCGTTAGAGACTGTCATAGAAAGCTTAACTATTTTTAGACCATATCTCAATAATTATCAAAACAATTCCCAATATGTAATTGTGTATTGTGCATACAAACTATTCAATTGGAAACTGAAGGACAAACCATATATTATAACGTTTGACGGTACATAAATTTGAGCCCGGTTTAATGTCCAGGGCGTAGGCCATTCCCAAAAATGACGGAGAAAGTACACAAACCGTAAAGAAAATGGCAAATAACTCGCAAATAACTGACTTTAAATGCTTCACGTCTGAGTTTATTCCGACGTCTAGCCCATAACTAATCTACGACACACGAGCGATGAATGGTTTCAAGAATGATAATAGAGAAAAAAAACAACATGATACGATTTTGTTAACTTTTCCGGCTCAAGAAATGCGATCCCAATACCCACATTTTCTTAAATATCTATTTAAATATGGGTGATACAATGTTTATAATTAAGGTATTCTTATATCATAGTTTTTTAGACCTTTTGTAGTTTATATAAATATGCAATAACGCGAGTATGCGATAACGAGATAAGCGCCCGCTTATCAGCGATCGTTCGTAAGATAGCTGGGCTAAACGCGTCAGTTGCAAATTAATATGTGTGCTGGGATGACGTATTTTTTACGCGCAACTTAAAATATGATTATTTATTAAAAAAAACACGGATTTTTTAAAAAAAAATGTGTGAGGAATGATGCAGACAGATATTTTAAAGCCCTTAGACTATTGTTTTTTGTAATTCATAAGAATAAGACCAATAATGAGGAAACCACTGGGGTCCCTAAACGACCCACATCGGCAGAGAAGTATTTTTCTAGTCTCCGAGCCGCGAGAGTTAAAAAAATTGAAATCACGTGATGACGTAATTCCCATCTTCACTGTTTTGAACTTTAAACAGATGCTAAAAACAAGTCCACTTGAAAATCTGACAGTAAAAACGATTATTTAAACCAGGGGCAGGGAACCTTTAATATAAGATCACAGTAAAAAAAAACGTCGATACCCTCCTTTTTTTCTCGACTATCGAACATAAAATGCGTTGATTACGCTCTTTTTCCAAACGCTTGCGTATAATTTTTTGGTCAAACTGAATATTTTGATCAAGTCAAAAGGCCGCATCAAAGTAGCCAAAAGGCCACATGCAGCCTTAAGGCCTCAGGTTCCTCTCCACTGCCAAACTGTGTCTAGTGCTAGTCTTTGATTTCGGTTATGGTGTTCATGGCTTAGAACCGTAGTACGTAGAATCTCGTAAATTTATTTTAAAATCGGATTATGGATCCCAAATTGACCAGTTTTGCTTAACTAGCATTCATTGTCAACTGAGTTGACAATACTCACAATTTTTAATATTACGTTTTTCCTACCATATTTAATAGTTAACGCTTTACAACTGAATAAAATGCTGACGATAACGATGTGAAACGGTTTCACCATGGATTATTTGCTCTAATTTTATTGAGATAGCGTTTTTTTGAAGCCCATTATATGCGTTTTTAATATTTGTTTTATTATTGAGAGAAAAAAAGTACAATATATTAATTTTATATCAATGGTGTTCATAATCAACGATTCTTCATTTAAATATGTTAATGTCTGCAGTGAGGTTTTAATTTCAGAAAGTTATTTCAACTAAAGTTTGTATGCAATCTTCCGTCGCAAGACAGAGACCAACAGAAGAAAATAATATGTTTGCACAATACATGAATAAAATACTTTTTTTTAATTGTCACTCCATTTTCGGAATGAGAATATTTGGCTGACACAGTATGAGTCACGTATTCGATCGAGATTAATCGGTGTTGTTTAATAGTATGAAATTACTTGGATTTATTGGTAGTTTGATATTATTTAGAGTTCGGTCCTGCCGCAATGTGTTTGTTGACAAATAGTGATTCTGTCAAAAAGTTTGCCGAGCGTCGTATTAATTTCACTAATATATCGGCGCTTATGAGCGATTTATCGAATTACATTCGGTGGGGGCAAGAAGTCACTTATTAGCCTATAAGATATTTTTTTGAGCTATATTATACTCTCAGAAGTTTAAAAATAAATATTTTTTCCTAAAGAAAATATTCCATAACATTGTTCTCTCACTAGTTTATTCAATTGATCGATAATGACAGACTTTCAGTATAAAAACAATAAATAAGATTATTAAAGGCATTCGATGGCCGGCGGGTTTTAAACGTCTCTGTCTGCGAATATTGATCTTTCAGTTATGTCTATCTCAAAAATCGACTTGTTTTATTTCTATCTTGAAACATTATCTGCTCTTGGTCCTTTGAGATTAATTGATATGATTTTACCGTGATGCATAAATAACTTTCAAAATATTATTAATTATATTACATTATACTTTTTTGGGTGAATATTTTAATACTTAAGAATATGACATGATTGCATAAATCAAATCATTCCACAAAATCATCATCATTATAATTGGCCCTTGTAAACTCCCCAATCGATGAAAGCTATTCAAACGTATCTTCATTAGTTCTAAAAACATCCGCAGGACTTCTTATGTTCTTTGATAAAACGAAAGATTGACGGTTTGAATTATTTGGTTTCACATCATCTTTAGTATACATGTCAAGTCCTAAAAAATAAATTATAACTGTTATAATTATTTCATTAAATAATTTGAGCGTTTGGTTCCTAAAGTATTTTTATTTAGCGACAGTACGTACTTTTATTATAAAAATAACTATCTGAAAAAAGTTTTATCAACTTGTAAATAAGTTTTCATTGAGAGAGACTTGAACAAAATAAAACTTCTCGACCACACCAAGAAGTTTTTACCTCATTTTTATGATCCAAATTTTATATTGATTAAAAAAGCTGCTGTAACAATTTTATACTTTGCAGATAATTCACGAAGCAAGCTTGAAATTTTAAGTGATCTCTAGATACTATTTTAAATGCAGCCTAAAAGCTTTTTAAGTTTGTGATTTGTAGCCAAAGTATCTCTTGCAGTTTGTAAGTCAAAAAGCTTTCTTAAAAGTCGGGCGAAATTTTCTGACAAAACAATCTTAAAGAACTCGAAACTTCTAAAGTACTATTAAGTAACGATAAATTAAATTAAACTATTATTATCATCTGCACTGCCAGTAACTACTTTTTTAACTTTTCTTATCAGTGGCGTGGCGTTATGATGTGAAAGCCTGCATTAAAGTTTTAACTAGTATAATGTTGTGGTGTTGTTAGCCTCTACCAGCTGAGATCTAATTCCTTTCGTTGAAAGCAGATAGACAGACAGTCTAATTAAAAAATATGTATTTTGTCAAAAATAAAATAATATTTTATAAACAAATATTATGACTCTTTTTGTTCATCGTGAGCAATTCCAACCCATTGTTTCTTGCTGATTGTAGTGGTAGAATGGTAATTTTTCAACAAAACCGATGGAGTGAAATATTATATATCATTTTAATTTTCATTATAGCCACAAATAGTTACCACCTAACATCATACGTGATTGTTATAATTATGATTAAAATAGGGGGTGGAGAATCTTTTCTCTCTGAAGACTACATTAATTTTTCTGATTTAACATAAGGTAAACATTAACTAAAGAATATTTGGCCTTTCTTTTGAAATTCCTAAAGCCCAAGGTTTTTAGGTCTTCCAGTCATTTTCGAATCAGAAATTTCAGAAATTTAGGAATTTACAAAAATTACCAGAATTGACCGATCATGTCAAAAGGCCGCACCAGAATAGCCAAAAGGCCGCAGGTTCCCCACGACTGATTTAAATTATATAACACAAATACCCTTAACAGTTTTAAAAAGTTCATTTTATTTTCGATAAAAACATAAAGCAAATTAAATATTGAATCTTTGTGCAAACATGGCCATGGGTGTTTGATTTACTGGAAACTTTCTGATATCTAATTCGAATAATTTAAACGTTCCACTTTACAAATCCAACGTTGCGTACCTAGTATTTTTTTTTAAACTCTACAAAACTTCCAATCATCATTGATCTGAAAGTACTAGCCGTTTACATCATACAAGTTTTTTAATACTTGACGTAAGAATTTATCCAAGCAGAAAGATAAAACTTGATAAGCTGTTGCACTAGACTGAAGACAAATTCGCCATCGTAGTTTTTGTTATGTTTTAATTTTTAGATAGTTTATATAATTTAAGATTTAGGACTGAAGGTTTGAATCTTTCAAATTATGTACATTCACACAAACTTTGTCACTAACGACCCGGGTTTCGCCTTTCAGCATCTTCAGGCGTTCAAGGTCACGGGTGAACTTGAACTGACGCTTAGTTAAATTAGTTGTTAACAATAAAGATAGAATACAATTCTTAAATAAATCCGGGATTTATAGATTGCAATGCTTTTGTTGTACAAAATTTTATATCGGGAAAACTGAAAGGACATTGAATACCAGATTGTCAGAGGCAGCCTTTAGATTGAAAAAAGACAAAGACTGAAAAGTTAGAGTGAATAACGTGATGAATTGTGTATTTCTTTGGAACCAGTATATATATCTGAGAAAAATGTAAATTTAATCATAGTTCTGAGAATGGCGAAAGCCGAAATAGCTATCAACTAATACATATTAAAAAAACTGTAGAACTAAATACGTTGCTATTATTACCCTATTATTGTAAATAGTTTTTCAATTTTAGTTTAATTGACTTAAAAAATTAACCGAGTTTCTCTCGTATAATCCAATTTCAAAATATTTGGCGCTTATGTACAAGATGTTATGTCTAATGTTTTTAAAGATTCAATTAATGTGAATATATATAATTATGATAATGGAACACACTTGATATATGACAGACCTGGTCAAATTGTTTGAATAAAGGGACATTTGAGGAATCTAAAATAGCCAGGCATAATATTATGTATTGATTGAATTTGGTATTAACTTGGTAGAACTTCATTTCAAAAGGTGGAAAATTTGCAAAATATTTGTAGAACCAAAATGCTGTGTTATTTTTTCATATTATTATTATATTGTGTTTAAATATACATTACATTGTTTGTTATCAATAAAATGAAATTTCATGTGACAAATTGGCTACACACAAATAAATACCCATCCATCTACGGACCTTTGTTTACTTGGGCTTATTATATCACTTTTACTGTTAATACTTGGTGGAATGGTAATATATTACAAAATAAAACATTATTTTGTACTAATTACGTTTCAGACAGGTTTTAGTTGAAAGTGCTTATGACGAGCAAACTGGTCCTCATCTTAAGAAATAAATTGTAGAATTTTCGAATAATTTTTTTTCGAATAAATTTTCGAATAAATATTTTCTTAATAAATTCTTAAATTTAAATAAATAAATTTCAATAAAATAATTAAAATTAAATAAATAAACAAAATTAAATAATTAAATAAATAAATTTAAATTAATTTTAAATTAATTTTAATAAATTTTTAATAATTTCGAATAAATTTTCGAATAATTTATTTTAGGAATAAATTGTAGAATTTTCAAAAAGAGTTTGTAATATCAGTGCTTATTTTATAAAATTTATTTTTTCCAGTAACTTGGATATTGTAAACGCATAGCTTACGCAGAATGGACGAGCAAAAAAAAGTATTTGGAATTCAAATAAAGTCCCAATAAAATGACTAGGCTATAAAAGTAACTACCCGAGTTGGTACCTCGTTACATAATTTAAGGATCGGTTACTTTGTATTCAAACAATATATTACTTTATTCCGTTACATAACTGTCAATTTTATACGTTTTTGTTAATATCCTATCATAAACCTTTTCGATTAACACTGTAACAATTGACATCCTAAAAAATAAACGATTTAACTCGTATTAAAAAAAATACTCATTTGTGCATTTCCCCACTTTTATTTAATAAGATCAGTATTAACAAAAGTGGGAATTATTACAAATGAGTATTCAATTTTTTGAATATATATAATGCTTTACCACTAAGGTTTCCAATCCAGTGATCCCGTCCAATTCTGTGATCCCGAGATCCTGGGATCACACGGGAACAAAAAAAACGAATCACGGTCAGAATTTGGGCAAATCGGTAAATTCCTAGGTTTTTAAAAATGGAAATAAAAAGTACCATGATTTCATAATCGCTGACCAAAAGTTTTGTCAATCCCAAATCCAAATTTATACACGATTTTATGTTGAGTGTTCAATCCCAAAATGGGTCCGGGATTGGACACCCTACTTCCCACTGGGGCTTGTCGGTTTTCAAAAACCGGTTTTTGGTTAAATTTGTAACATTAGAAAACCGGTTTTTCAACTTCGTAACCGGTTGTGCCAAATTTTCAAAAAACGCGTCTTTAAACAAAAGGACAGAAAATTTGTATCTTTTATTCGATGGCTTAAAGACCATATGCCCCACATCATTACCCAGCGAAAGGGTATTTTCGATAACAAGAAATTTTGTTACAAAACGATCAGTAGACGCTTTGTGTTTTCTTAAATCATATTTTCTGAAGAGTAGCATCAAATAATTTCTTGTCGTGCATTCTGTATATAAATATACATAAACATGAAAAAATCTTGCTATTGTAATTGAATTATCCATTTTTTGTAAAACTTTGAAAACCGGATAAAATCGGATTTCGAACAATATTGACATTCGACAATCGGTTTTTTCAAAAGTCGGTTTTTGTATAAGCTCTACTTCCCACCAAGTATTGACAGTGAACAACCTAAAAGTGATAACTCGCTCTACCTTTATATCAGATATCACATTTTTTCCGAAATCAGATAACTGTAGCTTTAATTGCAACATCTAATTGGGAGATGTAAGGTTTGCAGTTATTTTTCGTCAGGCATGTCAAACTTGTTAACCACCGACGTCCAAAAGTATTTTACACTAAGCCTCAAACATTATGTTACGTGTCATCTTTTTTATTACACATATTTTTTTTTATTCTATGTCTGCTCCCAATGTCGAACATATCGATGGCTTTGTTCTATAGTTCTACAACCATAAATTGATATTTTTGAGATATAGCTGACCATAATTTTGATACATCTAAGCCAAATCATAAAAAAGTGATAGTCATCATTTGGCTCATCTTTTAAGTGAATCATTTGGTAATTTATTTTGTTCAATTCAAACTTATTGCAACGTTGAAAAAACTGTACAATAAAATTTCGAGCTGTGTCTATATGGAACTGAGAAAAGATTACTTTAAGGGTGTTCATTGTCAATACTTGGTGGAAAGGTATTATATTAATAAAAACACAATATTCCTTTGTACTTCATTCCACTCTATAGGTCAGGACCAGTTGAAAATAATCGCAATGAGCGAAACCGGTCCTGAACTATTAAATAAAGTGGAATGAAGCACAAAGAAATATTGTGTTTTTACGAGAAAAGATTGTTAACATTTATGTATTTCCATATGCAAACGTCTGCCTACCGAGTGAAAACCAGTATTTTTTTCTAGCTGTGTGTTGCATTTATCAATGGTCCATCAATTTAAATTTACATTTGCCTTACAATTAAGCTTAAGAATTTTTGTATCAGCATCGAATTTTAAAAATGGCATACGGGAATTATTTTTTTAAGTACCACACTACTGTAATTAATTATTAAAAAAAAAACAGTCATTAGAAACAAATATTTAAAAAAAAAAAAAGTTACTTATTATACCTTGTTGCGTGCCTTCATTAAAAAATATGAAGAATCGTTCTGTTCTTGAAAATAAATGAATTCTACGAGATAAGTTTGAAATGATAAGGTAAGTATTTTAAAATTATCAATTTGGAAGTCGAATTCGATTGCCAACTTCAAAATCAAATTTCCTTTCTGAAATATTCTTCGAAACAAAAAGCAGAATAAACATAACAAGTGGTTCGGTTATGATAAT
>CM062840.1:22425757-22448130 GCA_031772345.1 Himalopsyche anomala
GTAACGATAAATTAAATTAAACTATTATTATCATCTGCACTGCCAGCAACTACTTTTCTCTTTTTTTTTTACTTTTCTTATCAGTGGCGTGGCGTTATGATGTGAAAGCCTGCATTAAAGTTTTAACTAGTATAATGTTGTGGTCTTGTCAGCCTCTACCAGCTGAGATCTAATTCTTTTTGTTTAAAGTAGAAAGACAGACAGTCTAAAAAATATTATGACTGGTTTTGTTAATCGTGAGCAATTCCAACCCATTGTTCCTTGCTGATTGTAGAGGTAGAATGGTAATTTTTCAACAAAACCGATGGAGTGAAATATTATATATCATTTTAATTTTAATTATAGCCACAAATAGTAACCACCTAACATCATACGTGATTGTTATAATTATGATTAAAATAGGGGATGGAGAACCTTTTCTCTCTGAAGACTACATTAATTTTTCTGATTTATCATAAGGTAAAAAGAATCTTTGGCCGGAATCAGTTTCATGCAAATTTCTAAAGCCTAAGGTTTTTAGGTCTTCCAGTCATTTTCGAATCAAAAATTTCAGAAATTTACAAATTTACAAAAATTACCAGAATTGACCGATCATGTCAAAAGGCCACACCAGAATAGCCAAAAGGCCGCAGGTTCCCAACGACTGATTTAAATTATATAACACAAAATACCCTTAACAGTTTTAAAAAGTTCATTTTATTTTCGATAAAAACATAAAGCAAATTAAATATTGAATCTTTGTGCAAACATGGCCATGGGTGTTTGATTTACTGGAAACTTTCTGATATCTAATTCAAATAATTTAAGCGTTCCACTTTACAAATCCAACGTTGCGTACCTAGTATTTTTTTTAAAACTCTACAAAACTTCCAATCATCATTGATCTGAAAGTACTAGCCGTTTACATCATATCATCAGTTTTTTAATACTTGACGAATGAATTTATTCAAACAGAAAGATAAAACTTGATAAGATGTTGCACCAGTGCAGACTGAATACAAATTTGCCATCGTAATTTTTGTTATGTTTTACTTTTTAGATAGTTTATATAATTTAAGATTTCGACTGAAGGTGCTTGGTGGAATTTCAATATTAAATTTGAATCGTTCAAATTATGTACATTCACACAAACTTTGTCACTAACGACCCGGGTTTCGCCTTTCAGCATCTTCAGGCGTTCAAGTGCACGGGTGAACTTGAACTGACGCTTAGATAAATTAGTTGTTATCAATAAAGATAGAATACATTACTTAAATAAATCCGGGATTTATAGATTGCAATGCTTTTGTTGTACAAAATTTTATATCGGGAAAACAGAAAGGACATTGAATACCAGATTATCAGAGGCAGCCTTTAGATTGAAAAAAGACAAATACTGAAAAGTTAGAGTGAATAACGTGATGAATTGTGTATTTCTTTGGAACCAGTATCTGAGCTGAGAAAAATGTAAATTTAATCATAGTTCTAAGAATGGCGAAAGCCGAAATAGCTATCAACTAATAAATATAAAAAAAACTGTAGAACTAAATACGTTGCTATTATTACCCTATTATTGTAAATAGTTCTTCAATTTTAGTTTAATTGACTAAAAAAATTAACCGAGTTTCTCTCGTATAATCCAATTAAAAAATATTTGGCGCTTAGGTATTAGATGTAATGTCTAATGTTTTTAAAGATTCAATTAATGTGAATATATATAATTATGACAATGGAACACACTTGATATACGACAGACCTGGTCAAATTGTTTGAATAAAGGGAAATTTGAGGAATCTAAAGTAGCCAGGCATAATATTATGTATTGATTGAATTTGGTATTAACTTGGTAGAACTTCATTTCAAAAGGTGGAAAATTTGCAAAATATTTGTAGAACCAAAATACTTTTTTATTTTTTCATATTATTATTATATTGTGTTTAAATATACATTACATTGTTTGTTATCAATAAAATGGAATTTCATGTGACAAATTGGCTACACACAAATAAATACCCATCCATCTACGGACCTTTGTTTACTTGGGCTTATTATATCACTTTTACTGTTAATACTTGGTGGAATGGTAATATATTACAAAATAAAACACTATTTTGTACTAATTCAATAAGACAGGTTTCAGTTGAAAGTGCTTGTGACGAGCAAACTGGTCGTCATCTTAAGAAATAAATTGTAGAATTTTAAAATATTTTTTTCGAATAAATATATTTTTTAAAAATTCTTAAATTTAAATAAATAAAATAAATAAATAATTAAAATTAATTCAATAAATAAAATTTTAAATTTAAATAAAATAATAAAATAAATAATTTTTTAATAAATTTTAATAATTTCGAATATTTTCGAACAATTTTTTTAAGAATAAATTGTAGAATTTTAAAGAATAATTTATAATTTCGACTGAAGGTGCTTGATGGAAATTCAACGTTAATTTAGAATTATTTTCATAATGTATACTTCCACAAAAATCTTGGTCGATTTTTGTGGAAGTATACATTATGAAAATAATTCTAAATTAATTTAAAGATTAAATTGTAGAATTTTCAAAAAGAGTTTTTAATATCAGTGCTTATTTATAAAATTTATTTTTTCCAGTAACTTGAATATTGTAAACGCATAGCTTACGCAGAATGGACGAGCAAAAAAAAGTATTTGGAATTCAAATAAAGTCCCAATAAAATGACTAGGCTATAAAAGTAACTACCCGAGTTGGTACCTCGTTACATAATTTAAGGATCGGTTACTTTGTATTCAAACAATATATTACTTTATTCCGTTACATAACTGTCAATTTTATACGTTTTTGTTAATATCCTATCATAAACCTTTTCGATTAACACCGTAACAATTGACATTCTAAAAAAATAAACGATTTAACTCGTATTCAAAAAAATACTCATTTGTACCTTTCCCCACTTTTATTTAATAAGATCAATATTAACAAAAGTGGGAATTATTACAAATGAGTATTCAATTTTTTGAATATATATAATGCTTTACCACTAAGGTTTCCAATCCAGGATCCTTCCAATTCTGTGATCCCGATATCCCGGGATCGTGACCGTACCAATCCCGGAATTTCGGGATTGAGGAATAATATATGGGAATATTGGAAGAGACAAAAAAAACGAATCACGGTCACAGTTTGGGCAAATCGGTAAATTCCTAGGTTTTTAAAAATGGAAATAAAAAGTACCATGATTTCATAATCGCTGACCAAAAGTTTTGTCAATCCCAAATCCAAATTTATACACGATTTTATGTTGAGTGTTCAATCCCAAAAAGGAATCACAAAAAGAGTCCGGGATTGGACACCCTACTTCCCACTGGGGCTTGTCGGTTTTCAAAAACCGGTTTTTTGGCTAAATTTGTAACATTCGAAAACCGGTTTTTTAACTTCGTAACCGGTTGTGCCAAATTTTCAAAAAACGCGTCTTTAAACAAAAGGACAGAAAATTTGTATCTTTTATTTGATGGCTTAAAGACCATATGCCCCACATCATTACCCAGCGAAAGGGTATTTTCGATAACATGAAATTTTGTTACAAAACGATTAGTAGACGCTTTGTGTTTTCTTAAATCATATTTTCTGAAGAGTAGCATCAAATAATTTCTTGTCGTGCATTCTGTATATAAATAAACATAAACATAAAAAAATCTTGCTATTGTAATTGAATTATCCATTTTTTGTAAAACTTTGAAAACCGGATAAAATCGGTTTTCGAACAATATTGACATTCGACAATTGGTTTTTTCAAAAGTCGGTTTTTGTATAAGCTCTACTTCTCACCAAGTATTGACAGTGAACAAACCTAAAAATGATAACTCGCTCTACCTTTATATCAGATATCACATTTTTCCCGAAATCAGATAACTGTAGCTTTAATTGCAACATCTAATTGGGAGATGTAAGGTTTGCAGTTATTTTTCGTCAGGCATGTCAAACTTGTTAACCACCGACGTCCAAAAGTATTTTACATCAAGCCTCAAACATTATGTTACGTGTCATCTTTTTTATTACACGTATTTTTTTTATTCTATGTCTGCTCCCAATGTCGAACATATCAATGACTTAGTTCTATAGTTCTACAACCATTAATTGATATTTTTGAGATATAGCTGACCATAACTTTGACACATGTAAGCCAAGTCGTAAAAAAGTGATAATCATCATTTGGCTCATCTTTTAAGTGAATCATTTGGTAATTAATTTTGTTCAATTCAAATTTATTGCAACGTTGAAAAAACCGTACAATAATATTTCGAGTTGTGTCTATATGGAACTGAGAAAAGATTACTTTAAGGGTGTTCATTGTCAATACTTGGTGGAAAGGTATTATATTAATAAAAACACAATATTCCTTTGTACTTCATTCCACTCTATAGGTCAGGACCAGTTGAAAATAATCGCAATGAGCGAAACCGGTCCTGAACTATTAAATAAAGTGGAATGAAGCACAAAGAAATATTGTGTTTTTATGAGAAAAGATTGTTAACATTTATGTATTTCCATATGCAAACGTCTGCCTAACGAGTGAAAACCAGTATTTTTTTCTAGTTGTATGTTGCATTTATCAATGGTCTATCAATTTAAATTTAAATTTGCCTTACAATTAAGCTTAAGAATTTTTGATAAAAAATGGCATTCGGGAATTATTTTATTTAAGTACCACAGTACTGTAATTATTTAAAAAAAAAGTCATTAGAAACAAATATTAAAAAAAAAAAGTAACTTATTATACCTTGTTGCGTGCCTTCATTAAAAAATATGAAGAATCGTTCTGTTCTTGAAAATAAATTAATTCTACGAGATAAGTTTGAAGTGATAAGGTAAGTATTTTAAAATTATTAATTTGGAAGTCGAATTCGATTGCCAACTTCAAAATCAAATTTCCTTTCTGAAATATTCTTCGAAACAAAAAGCAGAATAAACATAACAAGTGGTTCGGTTATGATAATTATTATTCATATTTGGTACGTTAAAAACGAAAAAAAGTCCTTCCGGATTCTAGTTCTCCACAAAAAAAATCATTCATCTGTATAGGGAAGGAAATTAATCATTATTCCCGTTTCAGAAGACCTGCCACACTTTTCGTGCTTTTTATCCATATTCACAGGATGACTCAATAAAATAATTATTTTTTTTATTTATTATTTTAGTAAGAGCAAACGAAGAACACAGTACACAAGAGATTCTAAGCCTTTTGCACACGGAGATGTTTCCATGCACCCTTACTAAAGTTTCTTTATCCATGTCCGCTCCCAATGTGGAGCAAATTGCCTCCTAATGAAGGTATCTCAACAGAAGTTTTTTTCTACAAGAACCGTTGGTTACTCTGTCGCTCAACCTCGCTTTTTTTCAAGTGAGTAAGTAGTAGTTTGTCGCCTGCAGTAGCCCAGTTGATTAGAGCTTACTCTACCCATCACGCAGGTCTGGGTTCGATTCCCGGTCAGATCACAGTGAATTTGAGAATTATTCAATTCAAAGTTGTGATCGAAGACTAGGTGTTTGTGATGTCAATTTACATAATTTCCTCTCCTCCCATCCTTCTGATCCTTCAATAACTGGCTGTAGCAATAGCGATTAATCAACCACCAGTCCTGTTTTAGTTTTATCCTCTTTTCCAAATGGGTCACAGCAGGCAACTTTTACAAAGTATATATATAAAAAAAAAAACAATAACATTGTTTCATGTCGTAACGTAACAAGAAGACACCAGTGAATTTTAATTTCTCAAAGTTTGAGTAGACCATCAGCTGAAAATCATCGAAAAGGTCCAATTTATAAAATTATCACGCGATAGCTTATTGTAATACAAGTTTTAAAATTAATACTGCGTTCAATTTAAGCTTGATATTAGCAGATTATGGTAAGTTTGCCGTTTGCAGCTTCATAGTTATTATGCGAAATCCATGTATCGAGCCAGGTAATTAGTAGGAAAAGAATTACTAATGCCACTTCTCCAAGCTTTGATAAACTTTGTGTTAGTTAACAACTGCATCCACTGCATTAAAATCAATTGAATACATTAAGCAAAATCTTGTTTTGTACTCTTGTCAAATTTGATAATATTTTCTTTTTTTATTAACATATTTTTTCACTTTTTAAAATGTGTTTAATATATTAGTGTTGAATCGTTCAAATTATGTACATTCACACAAGTTTTATCACTAACACCTCGTGTTTCGTCTTTCGGTATCTTCATGCGTTCAAGTGCACAGAACTTAAGCTGACGTTTAGTAAATATATATGTCGTGTTTATATAATTAATAAATGTATCACTAAGTGTTTAAAGCCATTGCTGGCGAAATGGATAAAATATCTGTAATTTTTCTCATCGAAAGATGTCACTGCCATAGAAGCGTTTTAACGTTTTCCCAACCCTGATGGCTTAAAGATTACATTTAAAAAGTAAGCTATTTAAAATGTCACACTCTGTAGCTTGAATATAAAGTTCAAATAGCCCTTGGGCATAAATTTAGATCTCGGTGATTCTGAGAATACTTCCAATTCTGGGAAATTTTACAATTTATTGCAGTGGCTCTCAAATACGCAAATGAGTACTCTTAGAGAATAAAAAAACTTTTTCTCAATTTAGGTTTTATTAGGAATGAAATAAAACACATTTTTGGTGGATCTGTGTATTGAATATTTGTTTTTTCTGGGCTTTATAAGAGCTTCAGGAATTTTTTTCGAACTTACCGCAAATAATATATAGTATTATTTTTACAAATTTTAAGCCGTGACATTGGTTTGTAAAGTGTTATGGTTATAAAAGATGATTTTTTTTCTTTATTTGAGTTAACAGAACAAATTGACTTTAATAAAATCAGAGTACATATTCGCAGCACGTGTTTGTCTTATATTTGAGATTTTTTTTTTCAATTTCGATAATAAACCATTTTTAATTGACTTTTTATTGATAAACATTTTCGTCTACACCCAGTAGACAAGGACTCCTAGGCATAAACTGGTACAATAAATTATTGTGTTGAGAACTGTTTGTCATTCGGTTAATCAACTTCTTTGTTGTAGCAGTTAGTTATTCTCTCTCGCTACTCCTCGTTATCAGGATTAGATGGGTGGTGGAGATTTTTTAAATGTAAAATTAGATACATATTTTAAACTTCTTTTATCATCTTCAAGTATTCAAATGCATGAATGAACTGGAATATTTATAAAACAAAGTTATTAGACATCCATACATTTAAACAAAAATACATTAATTGATTGATAAATAAATGAATAGCAGTGCCCGTGCTGGCATTTAAACTTGCGTACACCGCTACTAACGAGTAATATGTTGACCATTTAGTCGCAGGCCCAGGATAAGTATATCATACTTAGTAAAATATTAAACTGTCATTTACTCTGTTTATAGATAACACAGTTAGATGAGTAAGATGGACGGGGATAAAAATACTCAATATTTGTCATTTGCTGTTTACTCAAAACTATCAATTTTTTGCGTACTATCTTCTGCAAGTACGATACGATATATAGCGGAGGTTTCCAAACGGTGATCATTTTAGAGTTCCAATGCGTGAATCGTTGGATTGCTAGATTTTTGTTTTTGAAGGGAAAATTAATTAATAAGTCTACCTAATTTTTTTGTCGATTGAAATATGTTTCAGTAATTTAAGTATGTAAGCAAGAATCACGCAGACTGGATTGGGAGGTAGAGAATAGGAGAGAATTGTATTCTTAAAAATAGTAAAAGGGGGTATGAAGCGAATGAGTTTGAAAGCCTCTGATATATAGCTTGAAAAACCTTACAGAAGTATACGAAAAAAAAATAGGCTTTTACGTATGTCACTGAACATGCGTAAATTGATAAATTTAGTGGAAAAACGTTTAATTTTTTTTCACTTATATTTATTTAAATACATGGTTGACTAGTTTATAAAAAATCAGCCAAATGGTTTTTCATTGGAAAAACAATATAATATTTAAATTATACTGAAGATAATATAGATATATTCCATATCTATATATATAAAACAAAGTCGGGTTATTTACACCACGTATATCTCGAGAATTACTCCAAGGATTTCAATGATCTTTGCTTTATAAAATTCCTTTTTGCCTAGAATAGCAGAATAAGCATTAAAACATCGGAAAAATATCACGGAAAATAAATTATAAAGAAAATAAATATCTTCATACAGAATAAAATTTTCAAATGACGAATAGCTTCATCAAACGATAAAATGTCGTAAGCTGGTTTCAGAAAAATCCACCAGATCGCACTGTTTTCTATATTTGTTTGTTTTTGCTTATTTTGCATACGATTGGCTTATGAATAATTTTAAATTTAGAATATGGATTAGAATAAAAGAAATCGATGATATGAAATGAAAACGAAAGAAAATCGGATAATATTGAAATAAGGTTATGTTTATAATTAGGTATAACAATATTTTGCACGAACGTTGCTTTGCTCTGAGATGACACGTTATTACACTTGGAACGCTATATCGAAGACATTTTAACGTCAAAAGCAAAGCGATGCGGTTCCTGATCACCCGAATGACTATTGATGCTCTTGGTCGCATTTACACAGTTCATCCGAAAAATGACGAATGTTTCTACTTGCATGTCAAGAGCTCAATTTGCTTGAAAATTATACTTATTGGGACATGCCAATCACTGAAGAAATTGTTTCTGAATCTCCATGTCAGATACGCACATTATTTTCTATCATGATTTTGACATGCTTCACATCGAATTCATGTGAGCTGTGGAACAAGTTCAAGGATGACATTTTACATCGAATTCGTGTCAGTTCAAGGAATCCCGATCTCGAGGTGAATGAAGAGATAAATAACCAGGCTTTGATTTAGATCGAAGACATGTGTTACCTCATGTGAGGCATTTTGTTAATCAAGTTAGGAATGCCAACTTTAAACTAAATCGAAACTAAATCTTCAATATCCATTTAAAAAAAAAACTTTTAGGAATTTATGTCTCATGTTCATCACCGTCGCTAAAATATATACTGAAATGTGAAAAGACGAATGAAAGTACATAAAATCAGAAGGTATGTAAAAAAAAATCAGTATACTTTTCATGTATATTATATTGTTATAGAATACTATCAAATCATTATTTTATTTTTGATCCCCATATACAGTCAATCCTGTTTTTATGTGGTTTTTTTATGCGATTTCGAAGTAATGCGGTTTTTTAGAAATGCATTTTTTTAGATGTACCATATTTTACGATATAACTTGGCGAAGAAAGGTTTGATACCTTTAGCGAAAATTATATCGACGAATTACTTACAGATAAAGCTATAAGTGACGAAGGTGTTCATAATTTAAATTTAATTATTGACAAAAAACCAGAAAACAATGACGAACTGAAAGAAATTCCAGTTTCTTCACTGCAAAAATAATTGAAGAAGGTATCCAACTTTTCAGTAAATTAGAAGATCATTTCTTTCTAAATGATTCAAATTCTGATCGCGCATTCAAGTTTCAACGATTACTTTAAAATATATATATATGGGTATAACAAACTGCATAACCAATTAATTATCGAAAAAGAAAATCTGAACAAACTCTGATCACTAATTTCATTGTTAGAAAACAGCCATAGTTTTATGAAATTGATGCGCATACTATTTCTTCCGAAAAAGAGTGATTTAGAACCACATGCTTTAAAACACACATAGAATTTTCATACAGTGATTATTTTTTAATATTTTTACGCCGTGGTTTTCCCCTTATTTTCATATACTTTGCGATTTAGTGTATATTTTAACTCGCTGTTTCAAAGTTATGCGGATTTTACAATTTAAGTAACGCACCCCAATTTTTGTATGGAAGTCAAGTTTTTTTATGCGATTTTTTTTGTTGCGATATTTCGTGGAACGCATCTACCGCATAAAAACAGGATTGAATGTATAACTGTTGGTATGTGTGGAACATTAAACAAAAAAATAATATTTTTTTTTCTAATGAAAGATAATCTCATAAATATAATATTGAAGATTTAGAAAATGTTGCGTTCTTTGTTATAATGAGAATTTATATCATTTGGTAATATAAAATATATGAAAATTAGAATGAACTTTCGTAAAATTATAAAAAAGTATTATTTGAATAAATTTGAAAAGATCCCTGTCATTATGTTGGTGACATGCATAGAGAACAAATTTATCCTACCTAAATTTAATAGTCTTTGTTTGACAGTTACTGTCAAACAAAAGTAGTCGTTTGTCAACATTGTGAAGATGTAATTTTATTATTTAAAATACAGTGAAATAAAGAGGTATTAGCTATGCCAAGTATTTCTAAACCGATCAGTAAGAGTGCTCGGAATGGTTTTCTAAGAGTCTTTCAGTTCTGTGAACATGAAAAATCTGAAAAAAAAACAATAATTCCCTTCGGGTCGACATTTCGAATCATTTCGAACTGTCAATGGCGTCGTATTCCAAACATTTCGTGCCGCATGTCAATAGCTCAATTTGCTTGAAAACTAAACTCATTGGGACATGCCAATCGCTGAAGCAATTGTTTCTGCGTCTCCAAGTCAGATACGCACATTATTTGCTATCATTTTTTTGACACGCTTCCCATCGAATCCACGTGAATTGTGGAAAAAGTACAAGGATGACATGTCCGAAGACACTTTACACCGAATTTGCGTCAGTTCAGGGAATCCCGATCTCGAGGTGAATGAGGAGATACATAACCAGGCGTTGCTTTTGATCGAAGATATGTGTTACCTCATGCGCTGCATGATGCGTCGCCAGATCGAGGAATGAACGACGCTTTCAATCGAGAATCGGAACGTAAACGTGAATATGATCGAGATGCATTGAACCAATCACTTCGAACGAATGTACCACTGTTGAACCCCCAACAGAAAGTGTACGATACTTTAATGAAGGCAATTGATGAGGGAAATGGTGGCTTATTTTTCCTCCGCATTGGAAGCACTCAACCGAACTATGAAAGATCAGCGCAATGACTCAAATGTTTTGGAGGCGCAATGATTCTACTATCTGGCGATTTTCGCCAAACACTACCAGTTATTCCAAGATCGACCGCTGCCGATAAAATAAACGCTTGACTTAAAACATCGACTCTGTGGCGCTATGTTAAGAAACTTCAGCTAACGACAAACATGCGAGTCGCATTTCTAAACGACCATCTGCCGCAGATTTCTCCAAGCATTTGCTGACTATCTGTAACGGCCGTGTTCCTGTCGACGAATCGAAAGGATTGATTTCGTTTTTGCCGAATTTTTGAAATTTCGTCTCATCATTGCTAATCACAAACATCATAATTGGTTGAGTGAACGAGCAATTCTTGCAGCAAATAACAAAGATGTGGATCATTTCAACTTCACAATTCAAAATCAAATCGTTGGTCCACTGCATTATTTTAAATCTATCGACTGTGCCACGTGAATAACATCATTTCAATGTAATTAAAATACTTTTCATTTTTAATTTTGCACATTTATTGAACTTAATTCATTTTGAGTATTCATTCAAACTGAATTTAACTCATCCAATAAATTAACACAACATTTATTGATTCTGAGGCGGTACGAATTTCGTCGGGCCAGCTAGTTTAAAATAAAACAATGTCGTTTTCTCCTAACACTAACATCACAATGTGTACATGTCGGTTTTTGCCGTAAATTTTATTTCCAATACTTTTTTTTTTTAATAACGTCTTACACTCCCATACCACGTGATATTTGATTTAACAAAGAACAAAGTTGAACAGCTAGGCTACTTAAGAAATCTTCAGTATACAAAGTTTCATTATACAGAATATATTTATTATGCTCTAATTTAATTGAGATTTTCTCTCAGCTTCCGATTCACCACTGATGTTTTAAAAGTTGTGAGTCTGTGATACTCAATTATTTTCTTTTTATCTTAGATAGAAATTTAACAATGAAAAACGTTGATATTTGTTCAACGTAACAATTTTGTAAAAGGTCTCGTACTGTGTTCTTTATATTCAATATAATTATTCTTTCAGCTTTATTTCCGTACAGCATTAAATAAATAATAATTATAAGTTGAGCTTTGAAACATTTGTAGTATGAAATGGATACAAATGTTAAGTCAGAGGTCTACAAAGTTTTACTTCAGATAGTGCCACTCGCTAGTACATATAAAGCTTCTTTTACACCAACCAAGTACGCGGCCGAGCGTACTCAGTCGATTTTTGGACGAGTAAAATATTAACAGAGTAAGCATATACACACATATATTTTTTTTAGTGATTCAGTTTATTTTTAACAACACTCGCCAAACACTGTTCTGATACGTCAAAAGAGTGAGCGAATGCGTGCTACATTTAAAAACAGAAACGGCTTCTATTCACTCGCACACAAAATCACTCGTCGGATCGCTCGACTAAATCGCGTCCAGAGTGTTTTACAGAGTACTCGGTTGATTAAAATGATACTGAAATATTTATTTAAGTATTAGACGGAATGGTGTTAGATAATTGTTTTTTATATTTCGTCCATTCTTAATATAGAGCATTCAGAAACTTCGTGAAACACCTACTTGAAGCTTTCTTTAGGTACGAGTTATCAAATGAGTAATAAGTAAATACCTGTATTAGGTCACTTTTATGGTGTTCACTGTCAATACTTGGTGGAAAGGTAGTAGAAAGAAAAAAACACAATATCCTTAATTTACACTTTTATGTATCAAGATCAGGACCGGTTTCGCTCATGGCGACCATAGTCAACTGATAAGAAATACAATTTAACAGTGCTATTTATACAAAAACAAATTTAAATGAAAAGGTATAATAAACAATAACTGTATTTGGTTTTTTAAAAAATGATAACTTAAGTACGAAGGTTTGTCTTTGTCAAAAACACGGAGATAAGAGAACGGACTAACCACCGTTATACGTTCAAAATAATAAAAAAGTGGCGATGGACCCGGCTTGGACACGTGTTGAGAATGCCCCAAGAGAGTTTGAACCTCGTTTGTCTCTTCTACCAACCGGATAGTTTCTTTCATCAGGGAAAGCTAACCTGACCATCCATATAATGTATTCGGTGGAGCTACAGGACGCTGGGATGACCTAAGAGGAAGCAAAGAGACTAGCGGGGGATAAAGAATCTTGAAATAACCGTGTAGAGCAATGGTTCCCAAACTTATTTCTCCCGTGGACCCCCAAGCCCAGTATTTTATCCTTCGTGGACCCCCTCCCCCAGGATGCATAATAGTGAAGTTTTCTAATTTTTTAAAATACAAATATGAGAACATTGTGATAGGGTTTTTTGTATAGTGTACAATTGTAAAAAAAATATGTTAATTTTTTATTCTTATCATTAATGATTTTTTTTTAATGAAAATGAACTAATCAAAACACAATAAAATAATAAAATCTATCAATGAGAGGGATGCACCTGATGCTCCGATATCAATTGGTCAATATTTGAGCTCAAATTCGTAAGGTACAGTCGTAAATCTCCACGTTCAGTGATTTGCAACCGATTTCTTTTTTTCGTAAGAAAATTAGTAACTGCGTTAAAACCTCTCTCCACAAGGTACAAAGAAGGAAATGCTATCAAAAACTTTCTTGCGATAGCCCACAATACAGGATAAGCAACAGGAATATCTTTCTGCAGCCAGAACTGCTGGTAACCCTTTGTAAACTGTACCTTAAGCTCTGATTTTGATTCCATTGATTCCGGTCCGTGGACCCCCATTTACATCTCGTGGACCCCCATTTTTTTTTATTCCTGTCAGGAACCCTCTAGCAGTCCTCACAGACCCCCGGGGGTCCGTACGGACCACTTTGGGAACCTATGGTGTAGAGGCTATGTAATTCGAATAGGTATCGAATATAACTGAAACTTTTTTTACAATTAGATACTATTAATACTCTTTGAATCAATTATTTTAGAATATAGCGCGGCGCCACTAGATGTCACGGCACACACTTTTAAAACATCTGTGTTAAACGGAATTCCTAATAAGGTATGATTAATGACAATATGTTCGCATAATATTTAAAGGACTTGTCAGCATTTTGACAGTTCATTACGAAAAGTGATATTTTCCATATAACAGTATGACGAAATTGTTTCAAAGTTATTTATTATTCACGTGTTTAATACCAAAATTGTAGCATCAGAAGTGAATTTCATTGAAACTCAAATATTTTAATATCAATATGACAGAATGACTCCCACTTGTTTTACACATCAAATGATTCAATAAATATTAACTTCCAGGACAATGCTTTTGTTTGTATTCAAGTTTCGCTTAAAAATAGCCGTAAATGAATAATTTGACAGTTTTTTTGTTTTGCCAAAATTAATCACATAATTCGACTGTAGTCAGGAAAAAGGAAGTAACCTTTTCTTAATAAAAGCACAATTATACTTTGTACTTTATTCCACTTTATTTAATAGGTCAGGACCAGTTTCGCTCATTGCTAGCATTGTCAACCGATAAGAAATATAATTTAAGAATGCTATTTATACAAAAATAAATGAATGTAAAAAAATATATTAATATATTATAATGCCTTCTCACCAAGTATTGACAGTGAACACCCTAGAAGTGAACCCTTTTTTCATTACAGGTTTATTTCGATAATCACATAACTTAATACACAGTCTATCAAAAGGTTGTATGCTGCGAATTCCAAATAAGCATCTAAGTTGAGCTTTTAAGTTGAAAAAAAGAAAGGTCTGTAACAATTGCGAACAGGAAAAAGGACCTACACAAAGGGTTTTTTTAATCAACTTATTAAATAAATATTTGGTTTAGTAGATAAAATTTTTAGATAAAAAGTTTTCGTGAACTTTGAAGTGGTTTTTGTTTAATATATTGACTATTTTTAACGTTTTTATCTCTCATTTAAAGTTTTTTCTATGTGGGATACGTCCTTTTACATGACGACAGTCAATTGATATATTATAAATTGGTACAATAATAATTATATTCCATTATTGAAACAAGTTAACATGATATTCGTTTTTCGTTTATAATTTTATTTAGTACTTAACCCAACATATATTTTAATTTATAATGAAGAAAAAATGTGTTGAAGAACGAATCCCAAAATTAAAAAAAAAACATTTTAGGACATGATAATACAGATGTATAATAAACAATTTAAAAGTAACATATTTATATGGCCATGTGACATACTTTATTACAATGCTTATTATATTTCAATTTCTTATAAAATTAGTTTTTTTTTTCATTCATTTTAAGATATAACGAAATAGTTTATTTGTCCTCTGTTTTGTTTATTCATGCTCTCCTCGTATCGGTACAAATATTTATTAACACATGTGAGATTATAACTAAATTTGAACCAATCGATTATACGACCGGCAAACAGGTAAATTGTAATCAAAATCCTGCTAAAATTGTAAAAGCGTAAATCCATACCATTGAGCATTATTATATTTCACTTTCCAGGCTTGTTAAGGTCAAAAAATATTCTTGGGGTGACATCTTAAAGGAAAATTATATTTTCCAATCAATCTTCACATCAGCTTAGAGTGAGCTTTCAATGGAGCTTTTACACGTCAAATTTCTCCGAACATTATTTATTGTTGACAATCTTTGATCCGTATAGCATCGCGGATAACAATACTTGTTTTTCTTTTCGAATATGAAAAGCTTCATCGCAATTTTCAATTTTTCTTATAAATCTAGGGATCAAAAATAAACTCTTCACAAAGAAAAACTCAAGCTAAAAATCTGAAGGCAGACAATTTTGAAGAATTTTTTTTTCGTTTAGTTTTAAATTAATATTTTCGGTTTAAAAATAAATACTTTATTTTTTATATTTCTTTTGTTTTTTTTCTTAACAATTTTTGTTATTAAATTTGAACGGCTTACTGTACAACTCAGTTACTGATAAAACTTTATTAAAATAAAGGTTGGGTTTATAGCAATTGTACTTTGTGAAGAACTTACTCTGTAATGGGTCTTTTAAAAACAAAAAAAAAACATAATTCATTACACCTTCATTGATCATTCTTTTATAAACATATTAACTGGAATTTAAAAATATTTAAATTAATTAAAAACAACTTTTCACAAACTAATCTGAAAACCAGTCGATGGGTCACAATAAAAGCCATTAGGGAAACAATCAAGTTTACCTTAATATCTAAACGAAACACTTTTTTACCCAGCATAGTGCTGGGTAAAATAGTTTAAAATATTTAATTAAATATTAATTATTTAATTAAACACTATTGTATAAAATTAAATATTAATTATTTAAGCGGCACTTCAATTAAAAAAAATAAGCTGGCTGGAGAAGTAAACGATATTAAAAAGGCATGAATGATAGATTACTAGAAAGATTAAGCAAACCACTTTCAAAAATATTATAAATATCTTTTATTCAAGATCCTACGATAAATTTCACCAAAATTATTGTAAATTCTCGTACTCTTCACCTAGCATTATAATTCTCTGCTATTTTATTAAACTAACAATATCAAATCAACAGACTTCTGACTCCTAAAATTGTATTTTAACCACAGCCATCAAATATCAAATCGTAATTCTTAGAATTTAATTCACGTGACGTCACGCGGTTGATGCTTTAAATTTAATCTCAATTTTATGCAAAATGTGAAAATTAAATTGTATTTAGCATTATTACACCTAAATATCCAAAGTTCAGTAATTCAAGAGGATTATTCTAACAAATATTAATTTGAACAGAAAAGTTTATGAAAGTATTAAACAATTAAATATTTTCAGTCATTATTTAAGTCAGGTCCACAGTGTAGTGGCCAACGTCGTTGGCTTCCATACTCAACCTCGAGGATTCAAATCCCAGTACGAACAACATTACTTTAATTAATGAATGTTTTTTATCACTTTTAGGGTGTTCACTGTCAATACTTGGTGAAAACGCATTAAATTAATAAAAACACAATATTCCTAAAATTTACTATTCTTGACAATGATTGCAATGAGCGAAACCGGTCCTGACCTTTTAAATAAAGTGGAATAATGTGTTTTACAACTCATTAGTTAATTATTTTGCAATCGCGTTAATGTCATTTGTAGTATCATTATTGTTTGTTTGTTTTTCTATCCTCTTCTTTTTACTTTCCGTTTTTATTTTTATAATATGTCATATGTCATTTTTATATAACAAGCATTGTGAAAGTAAGATTTTCTGAGGATGCCTCTGAAAGAGGCAAAACACGTGTCATAGTTAGTAGCACAATACGTGGAATAATCTAGTTATTAGTTATTTTTAATTTTATATTAAAAATATCTTCCACAAAGTTACCGCCGAAAGTATTAAAAAATAATAAATTAAGCAATTCACGCAATAATAATCTAATTTTGCGTCATTTTTTTTTTATTTCGCATAACCAGGATAAGATAGTTTTGATGGAATGATTATCATGAAATTGGCATGAATACTTCAAAGTGTTACCATAACAAAGCGAGTTTGATTCTATCTCCTTGAAGCGATTTGTTCGTGGTAGACTAAAGCGTCAATTTGCATGTCCCACAACAAGACATGAACGCCATCTACATACATGAACAAGATGGCTTGTAATGGAAGACATGATAATTATTATTACGTCCTTAGCAGATATGTGTTTGATATTGTAATATAATACATTACAAATTAATTTGTGTAATAATGTATAAAAATGATTTTTGTTTTAAACTTGAAAACGATGCTCTAAGATGAATTATTGCTTGTTTATCATAAAGCCAAAACACTCTAGTGTTGAAAGATTGAAGCTTTTTTTATTGTATCTGTTTTCAGAACTCTTGTTATGAACTCTGTTACGTTCTTACGTATATATTTTTTAAAATCTATGACCGCTGCCAATTTGAATAATATGGTCTACTTATGAATATTCTTATTGTTTTTCGAAACACTAAAGCCATAGTTAATAAATTTAATGTAATGTAATAAATAATAAATATCAGTTTAATTTATTATAATTAATGTTTAAAAAACCTCAGATTGCTTATCGTTCTTTGAAACACTAGAATTACATATAATAAGTGTAATATTGTAATTATAATTTGAATAAGGATGTTGAAGTGAATAACATGATGCATTGTGTATCTCTTCGGAGCCAGTATATATAGCTGAGAAAAATGTTAGTTTAATCATAGCTCTGACGATGATGAAAGCCGAAATAGCTATCAATTCATAAATATTAAAAAAAAAACTGAAGAATCACTTGCTCAACCTCTCTTTTTCAAATAGAGTATGGATATAATAGATAAGGCTATCACAGAACTAGTGGTTGGCCAACCACTCCTCGCTACATCATATTATGTTTGGATTGGAATGGTGGAGGGGAGAGATTTTTTTTAAGCATCGAAATCAACTAATCAATTGAAAAATGCTGTTCGTACTGGTATTCGAATTCTTTACGTCCGGCATGGAAATTATCGACGTTGACCACTGTGTCATGGATCCAAATTTAAATTACGTGATATATAAAAGAAAAGAGTATGTGAAGTAATTCGCTGATCAAATATATTCCGTTGAATTTGAATAAACTAATTTGTGTGTAAGTGATTAGTTAATCACTCTTCTTGTCCTAACTCTGTTCTTTTTTCGCTACTCTTTATGAAAAAAAGAGAGGCCGAGCAACTGAGTAACGAGTTGTTCTCGTAGAAAAATCTTCCTTAAGATACCTCTATTACAAGGCCATATGCTACACATTGTCAACATAGATAAAAAAAGGAATTATGTTATCAAAAATGTCATTTTTTTCTCTACGTAACAGTTAAAGAGGTTTTCATTGAAGTATGTAAAGCTATCTGATACAAATATAAGTTTTTTTAATTTTATCGAAATTTGTGTATTTTATACATTTCTTAAGAAAATTTTCAATCATTAAATGTATTATTCCAAATTATACATAAAATATATTGTTTTCTAGACCGCAGTCCGCAAGACTATCACTAGCATATATAAACTAGTATTAAATCAATACTTTAATATTTTAGTATCGTTAGCTTCGGCTACGGAGGTCACGGGCTCGAATCCCAGTATGGACAGTTTTATAAATTGATTTTTCAATAGATTTATGAATTTCTGTCCGAAGGCATGGATGTATGTGATGTCTCGACTTCCCCCCTCCCAACCATCCTTTCCTATGAACGGGGCGTATTGAGAGCGATTAGTTAACTACTAGTCTTGTCCTAGCCCTATCTTTCTATTCCTACTCTCTTTGGAAAAAGAGAGGTTGAGCAACTAAGTAACAAGCAGTTCTCGTAGAAATATTTTTCCTGTTGAGATAAACTCCATTAGGAGTCCATATGCTCTACATTGGGAGCGGACATGGTAAAAAAATATATATATTAACTAGTCATCAATGTTTTTAAGTACAAAACCATCAATTGAACTGTTGACTTATTGTAAAGTGTTAAAAAAAATCCTTTACTAAACAGGATAAAAAGCTTTAGTCTGTTTTCATTTAGCTGCAGTAGTCTTACTGGATTAGGTGTATTTAATTATGTAAATGAATTACAAAAAAGTAGTTTTAGAGTCTACCGACAATATTACTAAGAAGACCTTTTTCTTTATTTTTTACTGTCATGTGTAATTGCATCGCTTATGCAGACAAGGGTAGTAACCTCTTACTACCCCTGTGACGTTGGCATACATTAAAATAATCGCGATGCTCAAATGGACCAGGACAGAATAATAATGAGGAGAATATGTGCACTTCATAATCGTTTTATCGTAACCATTAAGTTATAAATCCATAAAAGTTTTATCTTTAAACATATGGAAATATGAAGATGTATTTTTAACATTATAGAATGTACGTGTCAAAATCTTTATGAAGATTTATAAACGTTACAGACTAACAGTGGAAAAGAAACTTGAATTTTACTAAATATAATACTGCAAAGTATCTTATAAATTTTATTATAAAATGTTCTTTTAAAATTAAGATTTTGAAATATTATATCAAAGATATGAAACAATCAAAAATTCACAAACAAACCGTATGATAATACAAAATTTTTCTTTTAAAGTACGAGTAATAAATATTATAATTAGTTCTATTATTCTTTCATGTTAACCCTCCCAGCGTCCACTTACAGAAATAATTCTAATTTTACATTCTGTTTTATAAGTAAAGAGTTAAAATAATTGTTTTTCAAGAAAGGAAAACACGTGCCGCATTTTGTAACGCGGCCGTTGTTATGACAAAGTTATCAATTTAAATTTTTTATTCAAAGTACATTTCCACAAAGTTTCCGCTGAATCCGTCGACACAAAATAGAACATCTATTTTAGTATACTCAACTAATTAATAATTTACAAGCAAAACTTCCAGAACGTCGGGCAATATCAAAAAGAAGTGTTAGTTACTTAACAGTCTATTGATAGTAACTTTTGGTTAGCTGAAACATGACTGGAGTCATATTGGTTTTTGTATAACTGTTATAACAATTTGAAAAAATGTATTATTCATTGAATTAGCTGTAACTTGTTAGAACTACTGTAAAAATGTTGAAATATCAAAATATCGAAAAGAGTTGAACAAATAGAACTGTAAGTTATAGCGATGATGAATAAATCGACTGTGCAAAGGAAAAAAGACGTAACCCACACATAGAAAATTTTATAGGAGACACAAAAAACGTGTTTTGATGATTTTGGGTTATAAGCAAATTATCAAATATACACAACCTGTAAGGGCACGGAGACTTCTAAGCTGATGTTTAATTGACATAATCTAAATTTGAATCATTCAAATTATGTACACTCCCACAGATTTTGTCACTAACGACCCGGGTTTCGCCTTTCGGCATCTTCAGGCGTTCAAGCGCACGGATGAACTTGAACTGACTCAGTTCAAGTTCATCCGTGACGTGTTGACGTGACCGTTCAACTTGACTTGACTCAGTTCAAGTTCATCCGTGCGCTTGAACGCCTGAAGATGCCGAAAGGCGAAACCCGGGTCGTTAGTGACAAAATCTGTGGGCGTGTACATAATTTGAATGATTCAAATTTAATATTGAAATTCCACCAAGCACCTTCAGTCGAAATCTTAAAAAAGACATAATCTAATATTAATGAAAACAATTGTCTAGAGAAAACCTTTTTTTCAGTCTTTTTTCTTGGTTTCAATTTTCATAAACTCGTCTTTTTTCAAACATAAAAGCACAATTTAGATATTAATTTGGCATTTGCAGCTTACGTCTTTTTGACAGAGCGTGTATCAAGTTTGAAACATTGTGATTATCGAAAAAAAGCTGTTTTGAAAAAACTGTGGGTTATGTCCTTTTTTCTTTACACAGTTGATGTGATCAGTGCCGGCGCGAGGCTATTTGGCGCCCCAGGCAACACTTATTGGCGCGCCCCTTTTAAAAAAATCATCCCATTTTTTTTTCAATATACTAAAAAACAAACAATTCAAGATTTTAGATTTTTTAAATATATCCATATCCGCTCCCAATATGGAGCATATGGCCTCCTAATGGCGTTATCTAAACAGAAGTTTTTATACGTGAACTGTTGGTTACTTAGTCGCTCAATCTCTCTTTTTTTAATCATATAGAATACGATACATAACCACAACAAAAAATACAAACATCAAAATAAAATAAACTGAATTGTTATATTTTTATTTTTAGAGTATATAAAAATAGTTTTCATACTACATTTATGCGCCCCCTAATGGTTGGCGCCCTAGGCGGTTGCCTATTTTGCCTGTATGATGGCGCCGGCCCTGGATATGATCGTGTTATACGAGGCCCAAGTGTATATAATTTTAGCAAACTTCTGTTCTCAGATATACTTATTGTAAAATAACCATTCACCTGGAATATTTTATTGATAGCTTAGGCATAATATTCATACAATATGAGAATAAATTTTAATATTTCATGCTCAAATACCTGAAGAAACACTGTCAAATTGCGTTAATGATTTAATCACATGATTACTGAGCCTTGTAATATATTATTGATTGCAGAGGTTTTCTTAAGCTGTCACCAAACTTACAACATATTTAAATACTTTCGATGGATTCGGCGGTAACTTTGTGGAAGTTCATTTTAATATAAAATAAAAATAACTGTGATTATTCCACGTATTGTGTTATAAACTTATGACACGTGTTTCGCCTCTTTCAGAGGCATCCTCAGACAACTACTTTCGCAAATGTTTGCTTAAGTACGAATGATTGAATGTACAAACATTTTCGAAAGTAGTTGTCTGAGGATGCCTCTGAAAGAGGCGAAACACGTGTCATAAGTTTATAAAACAATACGTGGAATAATCAAAGTTATTTTTATTTTATAATAACATATTTAAACATCAGCTTTACATTAATTGTTCTTTGATGGTTATTTCTAACCAGCTTTTGACTTTGAATACATTTTTGA
>CM062840.1:22448230-22477826 GCA_031772345.1 Himalopsyche anomala
TGTGCCACGTGAATAACATCATTTCAATGTAATTAAAATACTTTTCATTTTTAATTTTGCACATTTATTGAACTTAATTCATTTTGAGTATTCATTCAAACTGAATTTAACTCATCCAATAAATTAACACAACATTTATTGATTCTGAGGCGGTACGAATTTCGTCGGGCCAGCTAGTTTAAAATAAAACAATGTCGTTTTCTCCTAGCACTAACATCACAATGTGTACATGTCGGTTTTTGCCGTAAATTTTATTTCCAATACTTTTTTTTTTAATAACGTCTTACACTCCCATACCACGTGATATTTGATTTAACAAAGAACAAAGTTGAACAGCTAGGCTACTTAAGAAATCTTCAGTATAAAAAGTTTCAGTATACAGAATATATTTATTATGCTATAATTTAATTGAGATTTTCTCTCAGCTTCCGATTCACCACTGATGTTTTAAAAGTTGTGAGTCTGTGATACTCAATTATTTTCTTTTTATCTTAGATAGAAATTTAACAATGAAAAACGTTGATATTTGTTCAACGTAACAATTTTGTAAAAGGTCTCGTCCTGTGTTCTTTATATTCAATAGAATTATTCTTTGAGCTTTATTTCCGTACAGCATTAAATAAATAATAATTATAAGTCGAGCTTTGAAACATTTGTAGTATGAAATGGATACAAATGTTAAGTCAGAGGTCTACAAAGTTTTACTTCAGATAGTGCCACTCGCTAGTACATATAAAGCTTCTTTTACACCAACCAAGTACGCGGCCGAGCGTACTCAGTCGATTTTCGGACGAGTAAAATATTAACAGAGTAAGCATATACAAACATATATTTTTTTTAGTGATTCAGTTTATGCTTAGTTTCAGCTTACGTGCGTTTTTTTATTCAACAACACTCGCCAAACACTGTTCTGATACGTCAAAAGAGTGAGTGAATGCGTGCTACATTTAAAAACAGAAACGGCTTCTATTCACTCGCACACTTAAAATCACTCGTCGGATTGCTCGACTAAATCGTGTCCAGAGTGTTTTCCAGAGTACTCGGTTGATTAAAATGATACTGAAATGTTTATTTAAGTATTAGACGGAATGGTGTTAGATAATTGTTTTTTTACATTTCGTCCATTCTCAATTTAGAGCATTCAGAAACTTCGTGAAACAACTACTTGAAGCTTTTTCTTAGGTACGAGTTATCAAATGAGTAATAAGTAAATACCTGTATTAGGTCACTTTTATGGTTTTCACTGTCAATACTTGATGGAAAGGTAGTAGAAAGAAAAAAACACTATATCCTTAATTTACACTTTTATGTATCAAGATCAGGACCGGTTTCGCTCATGGCGACCATAGTCAACTGATAAGAAATACAATTTAACAGTGCTATTTATACAAAAACAAATTTAAATGAAAAGGTATAATAAACAATAACTGTATTTGGTTTTTTAAAAAATGATAACTTAAGTACGAAGGTTTGTCTTTGTCAAAAACACGGAGATAAGAGAACGGACTAACCACCGTTATACGTTCAAAATAATAAAAAAGTGGCGATGGACCCGGCTTGGACACGTGTTGAGAATGCCCCAAGAGAGTTTGAACCTTGTTTGTCTCTTCTACCAACCGGATAGTTTCTTTCATTAGGGAAAGCTAACCTGACCATCCATATAATGTATTCGGTGGAGCTACAGGACGCTGGGATGACCTAAGAGGAAGCAAAGAGACTAGCGGGGGATAAAGAATCTTGAAATAACCGTGTAGAGCAATGGTTCCCAAACTTATTTCTCCCGTGGACCCCCAAGCCCAGTATTTTATCCTTCGTGGACCCCCTCCCCCAGGATGCATAATAGTGAAGTTTTCTAATTTTTTAAAATACAAATATGAGAACATTGTGATAGGGTTTTTTGTATAGTGTACAATTGTAAAAAAAATATGTTAATTTTTTATTCTTATCATTAATGATTTTTTTTTAATGAAAATGAACTAATCAAAACACAATAAAACATAATAAAATCTATCAATGAGAGGGGTGCACCTGATGCTCCGATATCAATTGGTCAATATTTGAGCTCAAATTCGTAAGGTACAGTCGTAAATCTCCACGTTCAGTGATTTGCAACCGATTTCTTTTTTTCGTAAGAAAATTAGTAACTGCGCTAAAACCTCTCTCCACAAGGTACAAAGAAGGAAATGCTATCAAAAACTTTCTTGCGATAGCCCACAATACAGGATAAGCAACAGGAATATCTTTCTGCAGCCAGAACTGCTGGTAACCCTTTCTAAACTGTACCTTAAGCTCTGATTTTGATTCCATTGATTCCGGTCCGTGGACCCCCATTTACATCTCGTGGACCCCCATTTTTTTTTATTCCTGTCAGGAACCCTCTAGCAGTCCTCACAGACCCCCGGGGTCCGTACGGACCACTTTGGGAACCTATGGTGTAGAGGCTATGTAATTCGAATAGGTATCGAATATAACTGAAACTTTTTTTACAATTAGATACTATTAATACTCTTTGAATCAATTATTTTAGAATATAGCGCGGCGCCACTAGATGTCACGGCACACACTTTTAAAACATCTGTGTTAAACGGAATTCCTAATAAGGTATGATTAATGACAATATGTTCGCATAATATTTAAAGGACTTGTCAGCATTTTGACAGTTCATTACGAAAAGTGATATTTGCCATATAACAGTTTGACGAAATTGTTTCAAAGTTATTTATTATTCACGTGTTTAATACCAAAATTGTAGCATCAGAAGTGAATTTCATTGAAACCCAAATATTTTAATATCAATATGACAGAATGACTCCCACTTGTTTTACACATCAAATGATTCAATAAATATTAACTTCCAGGACAATGCTTTTGTTTGTATTCAAGTTTCGCTTAAAAATAACCGTAAATGAATAATTTGACAGTTTTTTTGTTTTGTCAAAATTAATCACATAATTCGACTGTAGTCAGGAAAAAGGAAGTAACCTTTTCTTAATAAAAGCACAATTTTACTTTGTACTTTATTCCACTTTATTTAATAGGTCAGGACCAGTTTCGCTCATTGCTAGCATTGTCAACCGATAAGAAATACAATTTAAGAATGCTATTTATACAAAAATAAATGAATGTAAAGTAATATATTAATATATTATAATGCCTTCTCACCAAGTATTGACAGTGAACACCCTAAAAGTGAACCCTTTTTTCATTACAGGTTTATTTCGATAATCACATAACTTAATACACAGTCTATCAAAAGGTTGTATGCTGCGAATTCCAAATAAGCATCTAAGTTGAGCTTTTAAGTTGAAAAAAAGAAAGGCCTGTAACAATTGCGAACAGGAAAAAGAGCCTACACAAAAAGTTTTCTTAATCAACTTATTAAATAAATATTTGGTTTAGTATATAAAATACAGTTTTCGTGAACTTTAAAGTTGTTTTTGTTTAATATATTGACTATTTTTAACGTTTTTATCTCTCATTTAAAGTTTTTCTGTGTGGGATACGTCCTTTTACCTGACGACAGTCAATTGATATATTATAAATTGGTACAATAATAATTATATTCCATTATTGAAACAAGTTAACATGATATTAGTTTTTTGTTTATAATTTTATTTAGTACTTAAACCAACATATATTTTAATTTATAATGAAGAAAATATGTGTTGAAGAACGAATCCCAAAATTTAAAAAAAATCATTTTAGGACATGATAATACAGATGTATAATAAACAATTTAAAAGGAACATATTTATATGGCCATGTGACATACTTTATTGCAATGCTTATTATATTTCAATTTCTTATAAAATTAGTTTTTTTTTCATTCATTTAAAGATATAACGAAATAGTTTATTTGTCCTCTGTTCTGTTTATTCATGCTCTCCTCGTATCGGTACAAATATTTATTAACACATGTGAGATTATAACTAAATGTGAACCAATCGATTATACGACCGGCAAACAGGTAAATTGTAATCAAAATCCTGGTAAAATTGTAAAAGCGTAAATCCATACCATTGAGCATTATTATATTTCACTTTCCAGGCTTGTTAAGGTCAAAAAATATTCTTGGGGTGACATCTTAAAGGAAAATTATATTTTCCAATCAATCTTCACATCAGCTTAGAGTGAGCTTTCAATGGAGCTTTTACACGTCAAATTTCTCCGAACATTATTTATTGTTGACAATCTTTGATCCGTATAGCATCGCGGATAACAATACTTGTTTTTCTTTTCGAATATGAAAAGCTTCATCGCAATTTTCAATTTTTCTTATAAATCTAGGGATCAAAAATAAACTCTTCACAAAGAAAAACTCAAGCTAAAAATCTGAAGGCAGACAATTTTGAAGAATTTTTTTTTCGTTTAGTTTTAAATTAATATTTTCGGTTTAAAAATAAATACTTTATTTTTTATATTTCTTTTGTTTTTTTTTCTTAACAATTTATGTTATCAAATTTGAACGGCTTACTGTACAAGTCAGTTACTGATAAAACTTTATTAAAATAAAGGTTGGGTTTATAGCAATTGTACTTTGTGAAGAACTTACTCTGTAATGGGTCTTTTAAAAACAAAAACAAAAACATAATTCATTACACCTTCATTGATCATTCTTTTATAAACATATTAACTGGAATTTAAAAATATTTAAATTAATTAAAAACAACTTTTCACAAACTAATTTGAAAACCAGTCGATGGGTCACAATAAAAGTCATTAGGGAAACAATCAAGTTTACCTTAATATCTAAACGAAACACTTTTTTACCCAGCATAGTGCTGGGTAAAATAGTTTAAAATATTTAATTAAACACTATTGTATAAAATTAAATATTAATTATTTAAGCGGCACTTCAACTAAAAAAAATAAGCTGGCTGGAGAAGTAAACGATATTAAAAAGGCATGAATGATAGATTACTAGAAAGATTAAGCAAACCACTTTCAAAAATATTATAAATATCTTTTATTCAAGATCCTACGATAAATTTGACCAAAATTATTGTGAATTTTCGTACTCTTCGCCTAGCATTATAATTCTCAGCTATTTTATTAAACTAACAATATCAAATCAACAGACTTCTGACTCCTAAAATTGTATTTTAACCACAGCCATCAAATATCAAATCGTAATTCTTAGAATTTAATTCACGTGACGTCACGCGGTTGATGCTTTAAATTTAATCTCAATTTTATGCAAAATGTGAAAATTAAATTGTATTTAGCATTATTACACCTAAATATCCAAAGTTCAGTAATTCAAGAGGATTATTCTAACAAATATTAATTTGAACAGACAAGTTTATGAAAGTATTAAACAATTAAATATTTTCAGTCATTATTTAAGTCGGATCCATAGTGTAGTTGCCAACGTTGTTGGCTTCCATACTCGACCTCGAGGGTTCAAATCCTAGTACGAACAGCATTACTTTAATTAATTAATGTTTTTTATCACTTTTAGGGTGTTCACTGTCAATACTTGGTGAAAAGGCATTAAATTAATAAAAACACAATTTTCCTAAAATTTAGTATTCTTGACAATGATCGCAATGAGCGAAACCGGTCCTGACCTTTTAAATAAAGTGGAATAAAGTACAAAAGAATAATGTGTTTTACAACTCATTAGTTAATCATTTTGCAATCACGTAAATGTCATTTGTAGTATCATTATTGTTTGTTTGTTTTTCTATCCTCTTCTTTTTTCTTTCCGTTTTTATTTTTATAATATGTCACATGTCATTTTTATATAGTAAAATTAAAACCATTCGTACATAACAAGCATTGTGAAAGTAAGATTGTCTGAGGATGCCTCTGAAAGAAGCAAAACACGTGTCATAGTTAGTAGCACAGTACGTGGAATAATCTAGTTATTAGTTATTTTAAATTTTATATTAAAAATAACTTCCACAAAGTTACCGCCGAATCCATCTAAAGTATTAAAAAATAATAAATTAAGCAATTCACGCAATAATAATCTAATTTTGCGTCATTTTTTTTTTATTTCGCATAACCAGGATAAGATAGCTTTGATGGAATGATTATCATGAAATTGACATGAATACTTCAAAGTGTTACCATAACAAAGCGAGTTTGATTCTATCTCCTTGAAGCGATTTGTTCGTGGTAGACTAAAGCGTCAATTTGCATGTCCCACAACAAGACATGTACGCCATCTACATACATGAACAAGATGGCTTGTAATGGAAGACATGATAATTATTATTACGTCCTTAGCAGATATGTGTTTGATATTGTAATATAATACATTACAAATTAATTTGTGTAATAATGTATAAAAATGATTTTTGTTTTAAACTTGAAAACGATGCTCTAAGATGAATTATTGCTTGTTTATCATAAAGCCAAAACTTGAAAAAAGATTGAAGCTTTTTTTATTGTATTTGTTTTCAAAACAAGCACGTATATATTTTTTAAAATCTATGACCGCTGCCAATTTGAATAATATGGTCTACTTATGAATATTCTTATTGTTTTTCGAAACACTAAAGCCATAGTTAATAAAATTAATGTCAAGTAATTAATAATAAATATCAGTTTAATTTATCCTAATTAATGTTTTCAAAACCCCAGATTGCTTATCGTTCTTTGAAACACTAGAATTACGTCTAATAAGTGTAATATTGTAATTGTAATTTGAATAAGGATGTTGGAGTGAATAACATGATGCATTGTGTATCTCTTCGGAGCCAGTATATATAGCTGATAAAAATGTTAGTTTAATTATAGTTCTGACAATGATGAAAGCCGAAATAGCTATCAATTCATAAATATAAAAAAAAACTGAAGAATCACTTGCTCAACCTCTCTTTTTCAAAGAGAGTATGGATATAAATGATAAGGCTATGACAGAACTAGTGGTTATCCAACCACTCTCGCTATATCATATTATGTTTGGATTGGAATGGTGGTGGGGAGAGATTTTTTTTAAGCATCGAAATCAACCAATCAATTGAAAAATGCTGTTCGTACTGGTATTCGAATTCTTTACGTCTGTCATGGAAGTTAACGACGTTTACCACTGTTTCATGGATCCAAATTTAAAATACGTGATATATAAAAGAAAAGAGTATGTGAAGTAATTTGCTGATCAAATATATTTCGTTGAATTTGAATAAACTAATTTGTGTGTAAGTGATTAGGTAATCACTAGTCTTGTTCTAATTCTATTCTTTTTTCACTACTCTTTATGAAAAAAAAATAGGTCGAGCAACTGAGTAACGAGTTGTTCTCGTAGAAAAATCTTTCTTAAGATACCTCTATTACAAGGTCATATGCTACACATTGTCAACATGGATAAAAAAAGGAATTATGTTATAAAAATGCCATTTTTTTCTCTATATAATAGTTAAAGAGGTTTTCATTGAAGTAAAGCTATCTGATACAAATATAAGTTTTTTAATTTTATCGAAATTTGTGTATTTTATGCTTTTCTTAAGAAAATTTTCAATCTTGAAATGTATTATTCCGAAGTCTACATAAAATATATTGTTTTCTAGACCGCAGTCCGCAAGACTATCACTAGCATATATAAACTAGTAATAAATCAATACTTTAATATTTTAGTATCGTAAATATTCAGCCGTCTGTGTGGTCGAGTGGTCAGCGTCGTTAGCTTCGGCTACGGAGGTCACGGGCTCGAATCCCAGTATGGACAGTTTTATAAATTGATTTTTCAATAGATTTATGAATTTCTGTCCGAAGGCATGGATGTATGTGATGTCTCGACTTCCCCCCTCCCAACCATCCTTTCCTATGAACGGGGCGTATTGAGAGCGATTAGTTAACTACTAGTCTTGTCCTAGCTCTATCTTTCTATTCCTACTCTCTTTGGAAAAAGAGAGGTTGAGCAACTAAGTAACAAGCAGTTCTCGTAGAAATATTTTTCCTGTTGAGATAAACTCCATTAGGAGTCCATATGCTCTACATTGGGAGCGGACATGGTAAAAAAATATATATATTAACTAGTCATCAATGTTTTTAAGTACAAAACCATCAATTGAACTGTTGACTTATTGTAAAGTGTTAAAAAAAATCCTTTACTAAAAAGGATAAAAAGCTTTAGTCTGTTTTCATTTAGCTGCAGTAGTCTTACTGGATTAGGTTTATTTAATTATGTAAATGAATTACAAAAAAGTAGTTTTAGAGTCTACCGACAATATTACTAAGAAGACCTTTTTCTTTATTTTTTACTGTCATGTGTAATTGCATCGATTATGCAGACAAGGGTAGTAACCTCTTACTACCCCTGTGACGTTGGCATACATTAAAATAATCGCGATGCTCAAATGGACCAGGACAGAATAATAATGAGGAGAATATGTGCACTTCATAATCGTTTTATCGTAACCATTAAGTTATAAATCCATAAAAGTTTTATCTTTAAACATATGGAAATATGAAGATGTATTTTTAACATTATGGAATGTACGTGTCAAAATCTTTATGAAGATTTATAAACGTTACAGACTAACAGTGGAAAAGAAACTTGAATTTTACTAAATATAATACTGCAAAGTATCTTATAAATTTTATTATAAAATGTTCTTTTAAAATAAAGATTTTTAAATATTATATCAAAGATATGAAACAATCAAAAATTCACAAACAAACCGTATGATAATACAAAATTTTTCTTTTAAAGTACAAGTAATAAATATTATAATTAGTTCTATTATTCTTTCATGTTAACCCTCCCAGCGTCCACTTACAGAAATAATTCTAATTTTACATTCTGTTTTATAAGTAAAGAGTTAAAATAATTGTTTTTCAAGAAAGGAAAACACGTGCCGCATTTTGTAACGCGGCCGGTGTTATGACAAAGTTATCAATTTAAATTTTTTATTCAAAGTACATTTCCACAAAGTTTCCGCTGAATCCGTCGACACAAAATAGAACATCTATTTTAGTATACTCAACTAATTAATAATTTACAAGCAAAACTTCCAGAACGTCGGGCAATATCAAAAAGAAGTGTTAGTTACTTAACAGTCTATTGATAGTAACTTTTGGTTAGCTGAAACATGACTGGAGTCATATTGGTTTTTGTATAACTGTTATAACAATTTGAAAAAATGTATTATTCATTGAATTAGCTGTAACTTGTTAGAACTACTGTAAAAATGTTGAAATATCAAAATATCGAAAAGAGTTGAACAAATAGAACTGTAAGTTATAGCGATGATGAATAAATCGACTGTGCAAAGGAAAAAAGACGTAACCCACACATAGAAAATTTTACAGGACGCACAAAAAACGTGTTTTGATGATTTTGGGGCATATGCAAATTATGAAATATACACAACCTTGAAGTGGTGTTTATTTGACTTAAATTTGAATCATTCAAATTATGTACACTCCCACAGATTTTGTCACTAACGACCCGGGTTTCGCCTTTCGGCATCTTCAGGCGTTCAAGCGCACGGATGAACTTGAACTGAGTCAGTTCAAGTTCATCCGTGACGTGTTGACGTGACCGTTCAACTTGACTTGACTCAGTTCAAGTTCATCCGTGCGCTTGAACGCCTGAAGATGCCGAAAGGCGAAACCCGGGTCGTTAGTGACAAAATCTGTGGGAGTGTACATAATTTGAATGATTCAAATTTAATATTGAAATTCCACCAAGCACCTTCAGTCGAAATCTTAAAAAAGACATAATCTAATATTAATGAAAACAATTGTCTAGAGAAAACCTTTTTTTCAGTCTTTCGTCGTGGTTTCAATTTTTACAAACTCATCTTTTTTCAAACTTAAAAGATAAATTTAGATACTAATTCGGCATTTGCAGCTTACATCCTTTTGACAGAACGTGTATCAAGTTTGATACATTGTGATTATCGAAAAAAAGCTGTTTTGAAAAAACTGTGGGTTACGTCCTTTTTTCTTTACACAGTTGATGTGATCAGTGCCGGCGCGAGGCTATTTGGCGCCCTAGGCAACACTTATTGGCGCGCCCCTTTTTAAAAAATCATCCCATTTTTTTTTCAATATACTAAAAAACAAACAATTCAAGATTTTAGATTTTTTAAAGATATCCATATCCGCTCCCAATATAGAGCATATGGCCTCCTAATGGCGTTATCTAAACAGAAGTTTTTATACGTGAACTGTTGGTTACTTAGTCGCTCAATCTCTCTTTTTTGAATCATATAGAATACGATACATAACCACAACGAAAAATACAAACATCAAAATAAAATAAAGTGAATGGTTATATTTTTATTTTTAGAGTATATAAAAATAGTTTTCATACTACATTTATGCGCCCCCTAATGGTTGGCGCCCTAGGCGGTTGCCTTTTTTGCCTGTATGATGGCGCCGGCCCTGGATATGATCGTGTTATACGAGGCCCAAGTGTATATAATTTTAGCAAACTTCTGTTCTCAGATATACTTATAGTAAAATAACCATTCACCTGGAATATTTTATTGATAGCTTAAACATAATATTCATACAATATGAGAATATCTCTAATATTTCATGCTCAAATACCTGAAGAACCACTGTCAAATTGCGTTAATGATTTAATCACTTGATTACTGAGCCTTGTAATATATTATTGATTGCAGAGGTTTTCGTAAGCTGTCACCAAACTTACAACATATTTAAACATCATCTTTACATTAATTGTTCTTTGATGGTTATTTATAACCAGCTTTTGACTTTGAATACATTTTTGATAAACAGTTTTTGTCAACAAAATCATTTAAAAAAACGTTGAAGATTGATGCCTTTTTATGAATAATTCTACCAGAGAACCTCGATTATCCAGATTAATCAAAATATGTGAACAATTTTTTTAAGAATTTGCTGATTTGTCGCCACAATGGTGTGTGCCAACTGCCAATGCAGCAGGCAGACACAGATTCCTGCTGCTTGTTATTGAAAAATCAAAGAACCCCAGATGCTTTTAAACAATCAGAAGTTTTTCGGCTGAATATAATCATCAGAAAAAAGCATGGATGAATGGTATTTTTTAATAGACGGTTGATACATGGCAGCAGAGAGTTGGAACTCTTTAGATGTCAAATTGTATAAAATCATTAGTAAGTTTCAGTAGCAAAGTAGAAAGTGGTAAAGAAGACATTGCAGAAGCAATAGCACAAATTGAAATATGTGTTGAATTTGACGAAGAAGATTATAGATTACCAAGTGGTTAAATTGCAGTGTGAAGGATCTCGGATTTAATATTTTAAATGGTGTGAAAATAATTAAAGAAATATCTGCCTCAGAGACACAAAATAAAGAAGACGAAAAAGAGATTTGGCAAGCAAGATGTATTGGTCCTGCACATTTTGAAACATTGCATTGCTTAGATGTCGCTATTAAGCGGTTTGAGAGCCAAGAAAAGTGGAACTCAAGACAACTTATATGTATTAGCAATATTCGCAATTTGGCAGCTTCAAAAAGAACAGATAGTTGCTTTAAGTAAATTGAATTTCTTCATAAAAAATAATTTAATACAGTAGCTATATGTAAAACTAGATATAAAAAATATTTATACTGAATTTACATGTCTTTCCCTGTCAGTTATGATTTTTTCGATTATCAACATTTTCCCTTATCCGGACTACCTTCTTCGCCAATTAGTTCGAAAAATCGAGGTTCTGCTGTAATAAGGTTTATAATTTAAAATAAAATTTCATTGTATTTGATGTTGTGTAATGTTTAATTAAACTTTCAAAAATAAATAATGCGTTTTGGATGAAAGTCACTGCTTAAGCATGTTACTGGCTCCCTGTTAATTTTTTACATATTAATGATATGGGAATAGAACATTCAGGAAAGCTTAACTCAACTGGAATTCATAAGTCTTTTTAAATTATATTTTATTAATGACACAAATATTTAATTAAGTCACGTAATAATTTATCCTAATTATAGATGTCGCTGTAGACCGCTACACTTACCCTTTTCCTTTTGTTGTTTTTAATAATTAAAAACACAGTCTTTGACGCTTTTAAGCAATTGCTATGTGAAATTTTATTTTAAATAACATGCAGAATTAGTAGCATCATTACTAAAGAAGCTATTAAACTTCAAATAATAAATACACTCAAAATTGTCAATCAAAAAAAGGTTGAAAGTCAAAAACTGTGTTGAAATAAGCATCAAATAACGATTAATTTCTATACATACACCCAATTGTACTTTTACGGATAACGTCAGAATTTTGGATTTTGGCGCAATATTTTATACGTAATATTTTCAAGGCAAGATATTGCAACGTGTAAGCCACCGGTTCAAGAACATTAAAGTCAATGTATTGTATCAAAATAATCCTTTGTTAATATATTATTATACAATGTAAATTCGCTTTGAACGAACAAATATATTGAATTATATTGAAATCAGCAATTCCTTGCTCAATTGATTCGTTGAGTGATGATTATATTATCTAATATTCTCAGAAACAAAATTATTAAGCACCCTTAAATGCTTTTCTATGACAAATTAATGTTATTTCACTTCTAAGGGGTTAAGTATACTCAGTGGTGAAGGGATAAATAAATAAGTACCAAGTTGGTCATTGATTTCTTCTCTATTTTTTTGTTTTTTTTTATATCCGTCTGAAGTAAAAAAAACCAAAAGTTTTAACAATTAAATCAATAAAAAACGCGCAATTATTTTTTAAAAAAACTGATCAACGCTTAGATCCTAGAAAGGGGTGTGGTAATTTTTCACGTTACACGTGTACATTTATTTATTTTATTTTTGTAAAATATGTCAGATAGATTTATGACAACTATTTTGAATATACGTACATGTACTTGAAAATTAAGTTACAAGTCAAAAAGATGCCAGGTCGTCGACCTGGCCCGACCTGGCCCCACTACACCACTGGGTATACTATTCGATACAGATAGGTGAAGGTAGCGTTTTGATGTGTGGACCAAGATTATGAGAGGCTGTACTATCATGTTTAAATTTCTGTTATTTTTATTGTCACTTGATTGAAAGCTTACTAGGCTTTGATAAGTATAAAATGATAATTTAATTAAGATTCAGAAGAATTTTAACATCATGCTAATAACAATTCGAGAAATTACACTACAGTTAAAAAAAACAAAATAAATATTTTTTAAGTTAAAGTAGTCCTGTTCCCAAGTCCAATTCAGTGAGGATATTTGAACACTTAAGCAGGAACAATCTTACGTCGGTTTTTCAATCATGTTTGTATATTAACACATGCATGAATTTGATATTTATATTGTTGGTGAATAATTTTAAGAATCATATTTTAGATTAAAAAAGATACGTCTTCTCTTGCCAATTACTTAATTTCAGAAAGCCACGTGTTCAATGACGAACAAGAGATTAAAATGTTGCACCCAAACACAGATGGGCATAAATTGTTTTTCCATGATTTTTTAGAAATAAATATAGCACAATTGAGTAGTTTACCGATTTTGATTGAACAGATAAATCTGCCAAACTCCCCATTCTTACACCCCATATGTGAAATCAAAAAATTTCTAACAAAAAAAAATTTTAAAGTAAATTTTTCATTAAATTTGAATCATTCAAATTATGTACACTCCCACAGATTTTGTCACTAACGACCCGGGTTTCGCCTTTCGGCATCTTCAGGCGTTCAAGCGCACGGATGAACTTGAACTGACGGGTCGTTAGTGACAAAATCTGTGGGAGTGTACATAATTTGAATGATTCAAATTTATTTTTGAAATTCCACCAAGCACCTTCAGTCGAAATCTTAAATTTTTCATGCATGCATTTTTGCAAATACAATTATCGAACTATTGAAAGAAGAATTATCCAGATTCACTGAATATAAATTGAGCATCCAGATTTTTAATATTCAGTTTTTATTGATATGGAAGGCCGTATGTCACTATATATCAGTTGAATTCAGGAAATGTTCGGAAATAAACGTCAAAATTATTTCCGTCCATTGTTCGGTCAACCGTACTGGAAGAATAGTTCCGATAAATCATTTCTCAATGCAGTTTTCGCTAGACGTGCCGTGCCGTTCACATTTTCAATTTACAATATTTTATTTCTTACAATGGACGGTACTTTAGAGATAAAACTATGCATAACCACAATAATTTGAACATTACTTGCCATCATCTTGATTTTAATATAAACCCATAATATGCACAACATCGTAACAGACAATTTATACATTTTACAAGACAAGATCTTTTTTTAATTACTCTTGTACTACAATAAGTTCGATTTTTTTTAATATCTAATTTATGGAGCTTTAAGTACCAGGATGCTTTAGGGTAAAAGTTCTTCTAGTCTTTTTCATCGCTTCGTTTTTGAAAAATTGTATTCCCTTACCATTGTTGCAGAAGGAAGGGCGTGATCGCTACAGAGATAATAAGTTGACGGAAACTCCAAATGCACTATTTTGCAAATCACATTCTACATGGTTCCTTCTATACTATATCCGTACACGTACACACACATGCGCATACATACATACATACACATATACAGTACACAAAGAAGTCAACCAAAGAGAATCATTTCCATATAAAAGAATTCCTTAAATGCGGTTAGAAAATAACAATATACGGTCAATGCCTTTCCTGATATTGTACTGACTACTTTCAGTTCTCTAGATCAACGTTTCTCAGCTGGGGTTCACGTGGAATAAACGATAAATGATTTTGTAACCGCCGCCCTAGTTAAGCGATATTGAACAATAATTGGCTTAAAACGCAATTTACTTTTTTGTGTCGCTTAAGATCTTTTGCTGACTATGAGTCAATATATTATTTTTAAAAAAATACAATGAATAAATTAAATTTCATATCAGATAGTGACGTTTTTTATTGGCTTAGAATCAATAAATTAAAACCGAAAAAGGTATTTTTAAATCTATGATGCTTCTTAAAAAGCCAAATCATGTGGCACATTTTGCAACACAAGTGGAATAACAAAGATATCAAATATTATTTTGAATTAAAAATAAGTAGTTGGTTACATATAGAATAAAATTTTGATAACGTTTTTTATTCCAGTGGTGTACATTGGAACCTCTCATAATGAGTTTATTTCGTTCCAGAATCTTACTCGTTATGTGAAACACTCGTTAAGCAAAACAAGTTTTCCCATATAAAACAATGCGTTTCATGTCGAAAATAAATCATTTTTTTATATTTTTAACGTATGTATATTTAAATAAATGTACATACTTGTACATACTAAATTGTTAAGGAGCGTAACAACCTGGAATGCTATTTAGATTTGCAAAAAACAATATAAAAATCGACTAGTTTATTATTTATGACAAATAAATAATTCTTTTTTACTAGAAAGCTGTCTAGAGACATTTGTTTTTGCCGACGCTTCAAAATTTGGTGAAAATGTGACAGCATTATCATTGAATAAATTTGTAAAACGCATAGCCACCTCCTTATTAAAGTGATGCTTCTCAATGTACGATCCAAAAGTTTTCCATGCTTTCAGCATTTCTCTTATTACGCCAGAAGATTATCGCTCTGCTACTTCCTCCTCCTCCACTAACAAACTCTCCTTTATAGCTTCTTGCTGTGAAAAACAATGCAACTCCATAAGCTCTTCGGAGATAAGCTCATGACTGTGCTCTTTCACAAGCTCATCAATATCGTTGTTATCCACCTCCAGTCCCATGATATTGGCCTAAGATACAACTTCGTTGACTATAGACTCCACAGGTACTGTTTGAAACCCCTCACAATCACATTTTACAACGCTCTCTGGCTAAAGCTCTTTAAAGGGTCTTCTTGGTAACCCCTTCCCACGATTTGTCAATCATCTTGAGGCAAGTAACGATGTGAAAGTGATGTTTCCAAAATTCTGCGTCACTCGTTATGCGAAATTTTGCTCGTTAAGAGAGCATTTATTTCACAATCTGTTCTGCTTTTTATGAGAGGTTCCACTGTATTATATATTTGTCTGGTATTGCAATGCTTATTTTTAAATCAAATAATAAGTTTAATTTAAGATTTCGACTGAAGGTGCTTGGTGGAATTTCAATATTAAATTTGAATCGTTCAAACTATGTACATTTTCAACGAAACATTCATTTACTAAGCGTCAGTTAAAGTTCATCCGTACACTTGAACGCCTGAAGATGCCGAAAGGCGAAACCCGGGTCGTTAGTGGACAAAATCTGTGAGAATGTACATAGTTTGAACGATTCAAATTTAAATAATAAGTAATAACCAAAAGCATAACTTAAAAATGCAACAAAGGCTCACTCACATTGTCACAATAATAGTATTTAATATAAGTTAATGGTACTAGACTTCAAATGCATTATTTAATCAAATTCTCGTGCATGGAATGCATAATTATGCACCAAATGATGTAGCAAATATTGTTATTGAATCCACTAGAGAAATCGCTCTGTTGGAATTTCATTAAATTGAAACACACGGTTCTTGTTAGGGATAACAATCTAACTATATAATATTTTTGAGTCCGGGTTTTCAATGATATTACTAGGATAGTTACGTGTAAACAGATCTAAAGATCGGTAACGTTCTGCTAATTTATTATGTTAAAATGGTTACTCTTGCATTTCATTAAACGTATAGATTACTTATTATGTTAACCAGGGCTGTGGAGTCAGAGTCGTGGTACAAAATAAATACAATGAATAAAAGTATGAGTAATTTACTTTATTGTTACCTTTTAACACGTTTTTACTATACCATATTTTTTTCTTTTTTCAAATAACACAGAATTTTAAATTCAGGAAGGAATTCAATCTCATTTTTTTCTATGAATACTATCACTTTTTTACACCGGTTTTTAGTGAAACATATCTACCGATGAGTGTAGGCTTATTTCCACAAAAAATGATTGGAAGTCGTCAGTAATCGGATGCCGTCCAACTGCAATTCTAACTTCACAAATTTGTAACACATTTGTTTTTCTTTCAGCACGATAAATTTGGTTTATAGCTTTCAAAATATAATTTAACAAACTCGATTATTTTGTTTGAAGCTTAATGTACGAGTATTTTGAATAAACTTTCCCTTTTTTTATCCGCTCCCAATGTAGAGCATATGGCCTCCTAATAGAGATATCTCAACAGAAGTTTTTTCAACGATAACTGTTTGTTACTCACTCGCTCAACCTCTCGTTTTCAAAAAGAGTAGTAGGGATAGAATGATAAGGCAAGTACAAAACTAGTGATCAACTAATCGCTCTCGGTTCGTCCAGCTATTGAAGGATTAGAAAAGTGGGAGGGAATTTGTATATGTCACAAACACCCATGCCTTCGAACAGAAATCGAAATCGAACACGTGAGATCCGGCACGCAAGTTCACAGCGCTAACCGCTGCGCGATAGGACCCGACAAACTTTTAAGTTAAATAATATTTAACTCACCATATATTGCAATAGGGCACCGATGGTCTTTTTGAACAAAAATAATACCTCAAAGACAGCATATCTGATAAAAAAAACACCTTTAAATTTTACGCGAAAGTATTTTATTTTCATCATTTGCAATGGGAGTTAGTGGTGATTTTACTTTTATAAAGTAAATGTTCTAATACACAAAAATATAATTTTTTTGTTATATTATTTTCAGGATTTTTGTATTGCTGTATTGAAACTTAAACACCGCACGGCCTCTGGCAAAAATATTTCAAGTTCAGGCTCAAAGTTAAATATTAATTATCTCATTTTAACGTGTGAGATCTTGAGCACGAGTGTATTTGATATCGTTTGTCTATGATACACACAAAATTAATTAACTTTTTAAGACATCCTCTCACCTTTATCTCGAGTGAATTCAAATTAAAAAGTATCTTGTGATTTGGCAATGTCATTCTTCTTGAGCTGTTTTTGATTGATTTTAATCAACTTAATAAATTTCTAGTGCTTTGATAATGTATCGTTGTGCTTAGGGTTAGTTTGAAACAGTAATATTTTTTGTGTCATAAGTACAAAATTTGTTTCTTTTATAACATCACTTTGCAATTCATATTCCAGCTTTCTGAAATTTTCTTACTGTCAATTTAACTTTATTGTTATTTTGTTTTATAATATATAAAAATCACCGTTAAATTATACGTATTGTCAGTTGATAATGCTCGTCGTAAGCGAAACCAGTCCTGATCTTGATAAAATAAAAGTGAAAGTTGTACAAAGGAACATTGTGTTTTTTTATTTAATATGAGGAAGCTTGTTTTTCAGACGATAGTACATGTTTAAAAGAATTGATCTGCAGTCATAATCGAAGCAGACTTGAGAGTGGATCGATTTTTGGAGCCACAAGAGGTTCGAAATATACCCATTTGAATATATTTTGAACCAATTAATTTAGTTCAATTTAATTTAATCATTTAATCATTTGATCATTTCGTCGAAGGTATATTTTTTTTCATATCATATCAAGTTCATTTTAACCTTTCCCTCTCTGCAATACATATTGACTATAATTCGACTCAAATAATGTGAATATCGATAAGAAATAAAATAGATACGGTGCTCAGAATTTATGTATTCCTCCGTAAAATAATTAATATATATATTTATATATATTTTTATGTATAATTATTCATCTGAAACGAAGATAAATAAATAATTTGTCGACATATCGGGGATAGACTCACCAATACATATATGTTTGCCGGTGCACCTCGCTGTGTGTGTACTGTATGCACGTGTTTGACTATGTCTGGTAAGACGGCAGGTACACGATTTAGTAGCATGTAAGTTGTCATATGTGGCGGTACTTGCTTAAGCACGCCACTGGCTCCCTGTTCATTTTTTACAAAAAAAAATGTCATAATATGATAATAAGGAATGTTTATCCCAACTGCGATGATTGGAAAATCTTATTAACCTAGATTCTATTTATTAAATGTTTTTTTGTAAATAAGCATTTAAATATTTTCTCTTAATTATAGGTGTCTCTTTAGACCGTGACTCTAACCCTTAAGTAACAACTTCTCTTCAACAAATTGATTTATCTTAACTTCTTTTCGTTTTGATCGTTTATTTTGAAAATAACTTTTACACTAGCTTCTGTAAGCTTTTGCAGTAGGTGCCCTGAGAAAATGACAGCGTCATACGCTATCGTAAATTTGCCGTTTATACAGTAGTCTTTCTGCTTATTTCGATTCCCTGAACAGGCTCCCCAGAGGAGTAGTAAATAGTTTAGGGAATATTGTCTCGTTCTGCTCTACATCATTCGTAATGGGAAATTTTCGAGACGGCTTAAAACACGAACAGATACTGTTGCTAGAGCTTTTAAATAAAATTGTATATAACTTAAAAGTTTTATAAATGCAAAAAATTCCTCTAATATTATTTTTTAAATTTTATTCTTGGTTAATGCACTTTAATACTTTTTTTTCTTCACTTAAAAATATTAAAGTTGTTACCAGTAACTTACAACTCGTTTTCAAACCATTAAAGACAGAGAAAAACTTTAAATAAATGGTAAAGGTAAGCTTGAATCCTTTTGTCATGGCTAGTATCGCCTAATCCAGTGGTCGGCAAACTGTGGCTCACGAGTCATTTCCTATGTAAATAAAAAGTGTTGTTAAAATATGTACTTCATCTTATAAATAATCAATAGCTTCTTGTTTTTGTAAATTAATAAAATTATTAATATTAATGAAATATTGGTTATTTACATTTTCAATAATATAGCGAGTTTACCATTGTTGTATTAAGTTAAGATTTACCGTACCTAACAAAAGTAATTAATCTGTAATTAGTATTATCAATGTTTGTATCTTACCCCCTCCTTGCGACCAATAGAAAAATAAAAAAACCTTTTATTTTGTGCATTATGTATTTTTTAAAAATACAAAATTGATTTGAAACCAAACTAATAGTACCTGAGTTGGTCGGGGTGTGTAAGTCAATTTACCCGAATACCCACTAATTTAATTAAACTGGTGAAATGCCTGTTTATTTGATCGAGTCACAAATTAAGTTTAAAGTTTTAAATTGCATCGGGAATTCTATCATGTATGTAAATCAGTAGGGCGCTAAAATTTATAAATGCACGGTTCACTTCGCGTGGCGCAGCCCCCGGGCGTGTGGCGATCACCCGCCGCCATTACGACGCGCTGCCCCCATGACCGACGTCTCTTTAGCCGACGGCGTCGGTTCCAGCAAAGGGTGTTTTTATTTTGTGACAAAATTTGCACACGAGGTGCCTTCAAATCATTATGGAAACAATTTTCATATCATTATGATCGAACAACAACGTGTGTTTTGATAAGTATGTATTGATTATTGAAAAGAAAATAATATGTTTACCAAGGATTAAAATTTAACAAAGGTACAAATAATTCTTTACTAACACTGATTAATACAATAATACACTGACTTATTTTTTAAGATTTCGTGAGAAGGTGCTTGGTGATATTTCAATATTAAATTTGAATCGTTCAAATTATGTACATTCACACGAGTTTTGTGACTAACGACCCGGGTTTAGCCTTTCGGCATCTTCAGGCGTTCAAGTGCACGGATGAACATAAGCTGACGCTTATTAAATGAATGTATGTAATAGGGAGCGTAAAAATAACTGTAAGCGATTTTATTTTTTCGACACTCGATTTAAGAAAGGCAGACATCATATCGACTGTGGAAACTAAAAAGGACGTAACCCACAGATAGCAAATTTTACAGGAGGCACATAAAACGTGTTTTGATGATTTTCAGCCATATGCAAATTATGAAACATATACAACCTGGAAGTGCACGGAGACTTCTAAACTAGTGTTTAATTGACACAATCTAATATTGATTAAATAAAAAATCTTTTTTTCAGTCTTTTTTTTGGTTTCAATTTTCACAAACTCATCTATTATCAAACTTAAAAGCTAAATTTACATTCTTATTGGCATTTTCAGCTTACATACTTTCGATAGAACGTTCATTAAGTTGGATACAATGTGATTATCGAAAATAAGCTGTTTTGATAAAACTGTGGGTTACGTTCTTTTTCCTTTCCACTGTCGATTTGAAATACAAACACTTAAAAGATGTTTTAAAATAATTTGTTTGTTTATTTTTTATTGTACCATAACAAAAGGGTTTTTATTTATCATTATTTTGCTTAGCATCACATTTTTAAGAATTGAATTTAGTGGAAAGAATCAATACAAAAATACATACAAAGAGATATAATAAAATAAACGTGTTTACACAACAACAATGTTAAAAAAAGGAAGCTTTATTGTTAAAAAATATTTGTATTCAATATTTCTGACATTATCAAAAAAATACAGCTATATTAATAAGCCAACAGATATAGATTTTCTTTGAATATTTTGTTTGACTTTAGAAGCATATTTGCGTAAAAAATATGAAATGCCTTAGGCTTTTGTATTGAAGGATTAATCTACTGATAAATGAGATAATGTTTATCTTGGAAGTCTTATGTATCCACCCCCGAGCAAATATTTTTAGAATAAAAGAACCTCTAGTTGTGTTTTGTTTTTTTTATATATATATAATTTTTCTTTCAAAAAACAGTCTTATCTTAATTAAAATGTGAAATTATTTTCACTTGGCTTAACATGAATGTCTTTCAATTTTCCAGAATTTCCAGAATTAATTTTCGTATATTAAATAGAATTTTCTAATATTTTTGCACGAATGGTCCTTGTTTAATCTTTTGTGTAGATCTGATCTTTTTCAATTAGCATTATATGAACAATTCCAAAAAAATATCAGATATTCTTTGTGTGTATAATATAATGTCATCAGTAAAAAACAGAGGCATTGCAAGTATTATTCGTATGTTAATATGTCATTGAAATAACATAAAAGACGAGCAATTATTTTTACTGCAATCTAATATAAGCACACAAAATATTGACGATTTCTTTAAAAATAGAAAATACAGCGTGTCCCGTGAAAAACACCGCTATCAAAATATCTAACCAATTACAAATTGAGATACTTAAATGCTATTTCGGCTTTCGCCATCGTCAGAACTATGATTAAACTTACATTTCTCTCAGCTATATATACTGGCTCCGAAGAGATACACAATGCATCATATTATTCACTCTAACACAGCGATTTCCAAACTGGGAGGCGCGCCTCCCTGGGGAGGCATGGACTATTGCAAAGGGAGGCGCGAACAGTCCAACATATTTATTTACCCTTTAAAACGTGTCTTTATTACTATATGAAATAAAGTATGGGGAGGCGCGAAGATATTTTTTTCTTCAAAGGGAGGCGCAATGACAAAAAGGTCGGAAACCACTGCTCTAGCATCCTAATTTAAATTGCAATTATAATATTACACTTATTAAATATGAATCTAGGTGTTTCGAAGAACGATAAACAATCTGGGGTTTTCGAAAACGTCAATTAGGATAAATTAAACTAATGTAAGTATGATGAAATGGTGTAATGATGATGAAAATGATGAATGGTGATGATAACAATGATGATGAAAAATGTAAGTTTAATCATAGTTCTGACGATGGCGAAAGCCGAAATAGCATTTAATCAACTAATAAATATAAAAACTGTGGAACTAAATATGTTTCTATGTGACAAAAAAAGTGACCCAAAAGGGACACCACTGTGCTGTGACAATTACCGTGGCATAAAACGCTGCTCGCGTGCCTGGCAATGTTCTGCGCATATAGTCTTGGCGAGAATAAGGAATCCAATATGAATATCCTCAGGGAAAAATAGGCCGGTTCTTAACCTGGCCGATCCTGCGCGGACCAAATACACATCTAGTGCCTTCTTCCGCAAAGCAACGAATACAACAGCTCGCTGGCATGTTGCTTTGTAGACTACGAGAAGCCTTGAAAGTCCGCACCGGTCCCTCTATATGGAACATATTAAAATTGTACGGAATCCCAACCAAGATGTTGCCATCATCAAAGCTTGCACGAGAGGAGCAATGCTGCTTAAGAATCGGTGATATAAACCACTGAATGGTTTGGGTCACAACCGGTCAGACAGGGCTGCGTCTTAGCTCCGTTCCTGTTCATTATAATCTTTCGACTTCATTCTGAGAAGTCAAATCCCCCTGACCGAGGTGTGACCGTTGCCCCCCAACATAACATATGCGACCTCGAGTATGCAGAAACGACGCTGTTATATTTGACAAATCTGTCGAGGGTATTCAAGATACAATGGATTAAACGGCAGAGCAACTCGTATCGCATCGGTCATAAAATCAATGCAGTAAAACCAATGTACTCTGCAACAGTGCCTGTCCGGACCCACACACCCTTTACGACGCCGGACAAAACATCGAAAAGTCGACGGTTTCAGGTACCTGGGGTACACATCACGGGGGAGGCAATCCGTGTAAAGAGCTTCGCGATCCGATTAGGGATAGCTGGAGCAACCTTTAACTCAATGCGGAAATCTGGATTCACGGCTGGTACTCGGTCAGAACTCAAGTGCCACCTGTTCAACGCATGTACTTGACAGGGCTGCTTAACGGTTGCGAATCAGGCACCTTACGAAAGAGCGCAGAGTAACCGTATACGGTGTTTCGAAAAATAGATGCCTGCGGCGAATGCATTGGAGTGAAGTGGTCTGACTTTGTCAGGAATACGGAGATTAGAGAGCGGACTACCACCTCTAATTACCTCCAAAATATAGCAGCGGGCGTGGTCCTGGCTTGGACACTTGTTAAAGATGCCTCAAGAGAGCCTGAACCTTGCCTGTCTCTTCATCCCAACCGATGGATACCAGGCGTCGTGGAAGCCACTATGGACCATTCTCAGATTACTCAGCGAGTTGCGGGACGCGTGGGATGACCAAGGAGGAAGCAAGGAGATTGGTTTTGAGATAGAGGGTCAAGGAGGAACTTCGTGGGACCATAGGCTCCGTTTAGGGAGCGGATATGGATTTAAAAAAAAATTATATTACCCTATTATAATGGAGTTCTACCAAGTAAATGCCAAGTCAATAAAAAAAATGATTTTTATTAAATCCATGTCCACTACCAATGTGGAACATATGGCCTCCCAATGGTAGTATCTTAAAAGTTTAATTGTTTATTACTCAGTTGTTTAACCCTTTTTTCAAAGAGAGTAGGGATAGAAAGATAAGACTAGGACAGCTTTGCTAATCGTTCTCGCCACGTCAGTTTGTTAGGAAACGATGAGAGAGAGGAAATTCAAGACATCGTTTACCCATGCCTTCGGACAGAAATCCATAAATTTATTGAAAAATCAATCTATAAAAACTCTCTGTGCTGGGATTCGAACCTGTGATCTTCGTGCTCTACGACGATTACCATATTTTATATCTCGTATTTAATTTACTAAAAACGATACGTAGTAAATAGGTAACAATATTAATGACGGAGACTGTGAGTACATCAATAGTAAAAATATTGTAAGCTATTCAAATTATTACACATCAAATGTTTTACAAACGCAAATTCGCTACTAACACCCATGTTCCAAATGTCAGCCACAAGTGTAATATTGACCAAATAAATATTTAAAATTTGACCCAGCAAAGGGATTAGACCACAACGTTTAAGAGACCTTAAATATCAAGTGACGTTTAATTAAAATATGCTGTTTAATCAAATAGATTTTTATAGCATAAAAACATTTTTTAAGTCTGTGACAGTTTTTGAATAACATCCTGCAGGAGTTTCAGATTGTTATTATTTTAATAACAATCAGTGATAGTATGTAGTTAACACTGATACAGAAACTGAGCCTTGGGTTATATTTCCATCAAATTTCGTTAACTTTTAAGAGAGTTTCAATATTAGGGATAACAATTGAATATTCGAAAACTCCATTATCGAAAATAGGCAGGTCTTATTTGATATTCGAATACTTAAATATTTGATGAATTTAAGATTTCGACTGAAGTTGCTTCGTAGATTTCAATGTTCAATTTAAATAGTATTTTTTTATAAAGGTAATAATTATATACCTCAACATTTTTTGTTGTAAGTGATAACAGTAAAAATATGCACAACTTCTTGGAATTTTAATTCTTTAATTCAGAATCTCTGTTTTTCTTTTCGTTAATGCTTTTGACGTTTTTTATCTTTTGTGCAGACTTTTTGTTTTATGCGATGCAATTTAGAAGATATTAATCATCGTTATCATTAGCCACCTTTTTTAGCATGAATAAGCGATGTTGATTATTTTTGTTTGATACTTTTCGGTATGCCAAAAGTTAAGCCAGGAGACACTTTGTTGCTTGGCGACGTAGAAAAATAATAATTGAAATTAATAGCGTCATGGGTAGTTTAAAAGTTTTAAAAAAACTGCACTATAATTTGCTGTACAATTTGTTAAAAAAAAGATTCCTCTTTTAAGAGTCAACTAACAAGCTTTTTTTTCAAACATATTTCAACTCTCAATCTTAAACACGTGGCAATGTTTCACTTGGTTTTACTTTTAACAACGAAGTCCTTAAAAGTATTTTTTTGTTCAAATAATAAAATAGTACAACTAAAAAGTAATACTCATTATTCGCCTGCTTATAAAAGTCTTTTCACTGGTTTTCAATAGTTTTTTGTAATACTAGCCGGTTCCCGGCAATCGTTTCAATTTGCAATGCCACTCAAAGAAAGAAAGTCTTTGTATTTTAATTGTGTTAATTGAAGATTATTCTTTTTCTGTCTGATTGACGTTTAAAGTTTGTTGCCGACCGTTGTCTATGGTACGACACACGCGCCACTTACTGTAAGCTAATTTTACTATAAATTTCGCGCAAGGTCAAGAATACGTTGTCAAAATGAACCGTATGGCAGACATACAAACATTGATTTTTATATTTAAAACCCACTGTTAGTTAATTTTACTATGCATATAATTTTTCTGGAAGTGCAAGCAAAAAGTTTGTCAAAGTTTTATAGCAATCGGATGAGCGGTGTAGAAACGCATAAATTACGAACAAACAAACGTTCATTTTTATATATTAGATTTTGAATTGATTAATAACATAAAATAATTCATTTAATTTGTTTTTATAAAAAGTTAAAATATTTACAACACAACGTTGGCTTTTTTGAATTAGTTTCGCTTAGAAAACGTAACAGATACTAATTATATAAATATATATATGCACAAAATATTTTCAGATTAATAACTTATTACCAAATAATTTATTTCGCTTTTTTTTGATTTTATTGTAAATGCTGATTTTAACTGAGAGAAATATTTTATAAAAAAGGAAAAGAATAAGAAAGATAAAAAAAAGTAATAAACACGTTAGAACGAAAACTTTTGCATAGAGCTTTCGTTCCTCATCGATTCCACTCAAAGGCAAAACTTTTTTTACTTAAAGAGCTTGCTTTGTTATTCAGGAAACGTGAGAGAACTATTAAAGAAAACGAAAACAGTACTTTTTGTTGGCTGCGATGACCCAAAAAAGGAAAATTTTCCTTTTACGAGGAAACGCAAGGAAAAGGCACATATTGGAAGCTGATAACATACGCATGAGCAATATATCGCGATTCAAGGCCAGAAACCTTTAAACCCTAGTAAATTTTACTGATAAGATTAATTGGTCTAGTGCTTTTTGCTCTGTAACTTCTTTTTGCGATCAATGTTTTATAAGTATGAGATATGTGGTATCCAATAAAACGAATATAGGTAATATAAAATAACTTCGATTATTCCACGTATTCTACAAACCGTGACACGTGTTTCACCTCTTTTAGAGGCATCCTCAGACGATCTTACTTTCACGAATGCTTTTTTAAGTAGGAGTGATTTTTATTTTAATATTCTGATATACTATAAAAATAAAACGGAAGGCATGGAGGGGATGATAGAAAAACCAAAAAACTGGAATAATTTAATGGTAATACAAATGATATTTACGTTAAGAAATGATTAACTAAAGAGTTGCATAAATTAGAAAGAAGTTAAACTATTGGAAAATAAATTTATTTATGGTGAACAACCTATCTTATTTAAGATATTATTGAATGAAAAATCTTTATTAACAATACTTTTATTTATTTCTAAAAATTCTAAGCGTTCATTTTTAAAACTTTTTTATTTACTCAATGGAGTATTTCTACGTTACTATTCGGATTAAAATTATGCTTGTTTTCTATTAGATGGGAACTCTGATAAATTGTTACTTTTTAGTTTAGCTAAGAATTTTTAGAAATAAATAAAAGTATAAATATTGTTATTATACAGTCACAGTGAATACTTAAAAGTGGTATGATATTCAAATATATATTAAAAAGTGTACCGAGAAGTCTTTCCATAATCGATAAAATTGAAACTATTTTTATCAAAAACTGTTTATGAAATCATAAATTGTATACGTCATAAATCATGTATTATTATTTCAATCAATCTGATTGTAATTAATATTATAAGAATGACAATTAAAAGTTAGTCATCTTACAATTTATGTTTGAACATAAGATAATATTTTTTTTGCGTGCTCTTTACTTTTAGCGTTGTTTCGTTATGTATAATGTTTTTTGATTCTTTCGAATTGCCATCATTATAATTTCTACTGAGCACATTGTTGAGAAGACGTGATCTTTGGTGAATGTTTCGTACAAAAAAAAGACTTTTATTAAAACGGCAAGTACGTTGATTATAATAATGACCCTTAAAAATCTTGTAAAGTGAATAAAAAATACATTTTTTTCTCCGAAAGTATAATTATTTTGGAAACCGCAGAAAGATTAACGAAAAAGCGATGGCTGTTGAAAAGTTTACTACTTAATCCCTCTTGATTAAACAAGGCCTACACTATCTTAAGTGTCCGCCATTTTTAATGATGTTGTCATGATGCTGTAAAAATATAGGTTAATATATTTTAATACTCATTTTTGACTTTTATAACCTGTTCTATGATTCGAGTGTTCGGGTTTGTAACCAAAAGTTTGTATCGTTATAAATAATATTGCTTATTTTAACAGCCTAGCTGGTGATTCGGGTCTATGACACAGTAGTTAACGTCATGCCAAACCTCACGGGATCAAACCCCAGTACGAGCAGCATTCTTTCATCTGACTTATCGATTAATGTTCGAAAGAATGGATGTTTGTGATGTCTTAAAATTTCCTCATCCCACAGCATTTTAATGATAAAATAACGAAATGTAGCGAGAACAATTAGCCTTATCATATCCTAGCTCTATCCTTTCTATCCCTACTCTCTCCGAAAAAATAGAGGTTGAGCAACTGATAAGCAAGTCGTTCTCGTAGAAAAATTTCTTAAAGAAATTAACAATTGCATGGCACTTCACTATAAAATAATAACTTTACTACAATAGGTATGAGTATACAAAGAAATTCATAAATGCTCAGTGGAAAGGGATTACATTAAAAAAACGAAACGCTCTTTTGAACTAGTCTCACATTTTTTTACACAGTCAGGGCTGGCTTAACTCATTGCGAGAATTTTTAACTGGTAAATAACACTGTATTAATGTATATAATTCAATATAAATTTTAATGTTTATTACTTTTCTCGTATCATTGTTCAAAACAGAATTTGTTGTGTGTTTAAAATAATCACATTCGCTCGTGTTTGACACAACAAATTACGTGCTATTTCAAGTATGAGATTTTCTGTGTAACTGACATACACGAGTATGTTGTGGTTGAAATTATTATTTTGACGTTACGCCATCTGCAAAAATAGTCTAGTTTTAACTTATTTTCTTTAGCTTAAAAGTGCTGATAGTTATTTCTTTATGACTGATAAAAACTTTCTTTGCTTGGTGTGTTGAATGGCATCGTATGAGCGTTTGAACATGGTCAAAGTGATATCGTTGAAGGAAGTCTAATTGTAGCATCCGATGTGACTTATACACTTTCGACCTGATGTTTGTTAGTCGGAGTGATGTTGTATTAGTAATGCTGGTGTTGATGAGATTTAGTGGTGTTGTTTGACAATGAGAATGTTAGGTTAGTATACTTCGTTGAGGTTCTTTTGGTTGGGCGAAAAAAACTCTTTTTTTCTAATTGTATGTTTTCAATAACATATTGTTTTTTAAAATCTAAAATAATTACCAGAACGTAACGAAAACAATCGAAATACGGTTTTTGTCATAATTTTGTTAACAATTATTGCCATGAAATATATGCTACCCTTGTGTTTATAAATTCAAGTAATTCAAATAGTTATCCAAGAGCAAACTTCCTGTAAGGTAATATAATGTGGATTTTGGCTTCTATCCACAAGCTCTACTTCCTGCTAATTTCCTTATCGCACTTTTGAAATAAACTTTTGCTCTCCTCTCTAATTTCAGGGGAAACTTATATAAGCTTGCAAATTCACTTTAATTTTATAATGAAAACAATTCTCTTAACGTTCTTTTCTTTAATTTTATTTAAAGATTAAGATGCATAATTGGGCAATATCAACAGGTACAAAATAAAATGTCACAACGTTATTATATAAAATTGACAATATTATGCCAGTAAGGTCTAAAAGTTTCTCATCTAAGGGATTATATAATAACTAGCTGGCCCGACGAACTTCGTACCGCCTCAGAATCAATAAATGTTGTGTTAATTTATTGGATGAGTTAAATTCAATTTGAATGAATACTCAAAATGAATTAAGTTCAATAAATGTGCAAAATTAAAAATGAAAAGTATTTTAATTACATTGAAATGATGTTATTCACGTGGCACAGTCGA
>CM062840.1:22477926-22511766 GCA_031772345.1 Himalopsyche anomala
TCTTTATAATTTCTTTGCCGTGATATTTTTCCGATGTTTTAATGTTTATTCTGCTATTCTAGGTAAACATAAATTTAATGAATCAAAGATCATTGAAATCCATGCAGTAATTCTCGAGATATACGTGGTGTAAATAACCCCACTTTGTTTTATATATATAGATAACAGAAAAAATATGCTTTTTTATGTACCGATTAGGGATTCTGTGTCGAGACGTCCTGGGACATGTCGGGCTTTTTGCTGTCTTTAGTCCCGGGACTTTTTTCGAAAATGTCCTGGGAATTGTGACTGTGATTTATAATGTGATATAACAATAACATGTGTATTTAAATTTTGAAAAAAAAACAATTCTTGTGATTAAGAAACCTTTAAAAGGACGGATGTGTATTGAATGAAAGCATATATAAGTGGAGAACCCCAAGAAAAGCGGACACGACAGTGTCGAGACGTGACATTTACCCGGGGTTTTAACAAAATTAAGTATGCATATATAAAAGGGATCTGATAAAAAAACAGATGTTTGGGATTTATAATTTCGTAGAAGTTTCAAATACCATGTGTTTATATATGTATTGTCATATAACTATAGCAAAAGCAAATTACAAAATATCAAAATTAAATGTTCATACCTGATGTTGTTTGATGTTCAAATGTTTTTTCACTTTTTCACAAAGTTACCAATAGGACAAAAACGGTCTTAAAGCTGTATTGTGAAGTTACGGTTATAAATTTACTCCTGACGGCGGCTTCATTGATATTTTTTCATTGCATGTACCATTATCATCTCTTCTTAGAAAAAAATAGCCGTAAGCATTGCACATCCATTACATAAGAAAAATAATTATTATTAAACATTTTATTAAAAAAACGCGATTTTTACTAGTGCGTACTTTCAAAAGGTACCGAGTGTATGTAATAAATAAATACATACATACATGCAAATATTTAATTTTAATAAAATTATAATTTTATTAAAGGGTAAATAAAAGTCTCGAGTCTCGGGATGTCCCGGGACTTTGACTTTATCACGCCTCGAGTCCCGGGACTTTAAAAACCCCAAGACTTCAAAATCCCTAGTACCGATATAATAACCAATTATCAGGGATGCACAATCCACGGCCTGCTTGGGAATTTTTCCCTCTTCGTAAATTATTTCTCAATACGTTGATCGACAATAAATTTTACGTAAAATGGTAAACATCGATTTTTTTGTTCTAAAGTATTATTTAATAGCAAATAATGATAAAACTATTAAATCTTATTCTAGAGAACTGGCTTTAAATTAACAAAGACTAAAATCGTATTAACTTTTAAATTATAAATAGTGTACGTTTAAAAATTTCACAATAAAACTTTTTTTGTAAACGAGAACTTTCTTTGCGGCCCACTAGAGAGAAAAGGTTGTAAATGTCAGATTAAACTGAATTTATTGAAATCTCACGATTTGCATATAAGGTATTATAGACAGATGTTAAACTAATTAAATTAATGTATAAAATCAAAACAAATAAACAAATTTGTTTTTAGTAATATATAAAGACATATTTGAATGACTAAACAAAAGATTTCAATTTTAATTTAGTTATTTTTGTTTTCTGTTTGTTTTCAGTTAGTTACATTATTAAAATATATAGCCTTAAGCAGGTTGTAAATTGAAATGAATCACTCTTGTAGTAGCATAAACAAAACGTCTGTATCTCCATAATTTTCAATTTATATATTATTGTCTATAAATTATGTGAGTTTTTGGATTTGATGTTTTACTTAGGGATAAAAATTCCCGGTGAATATTTCGGTATATTATCTAAAATTCTAGGAATGCAATTATCAATACCGGTATTACAAAATTGCTTAAATAAAGCAAAAAACACGGTTTATTGGAATCGAAATATTGGGCGAATAAATCAAAATCTGTATTTTGATATTTCTTATAAAATACAACCAAAATATATAAAAAAAAACATCATAATTATATACGAGTGATTTTCATATTTGATTTTCATTAATACATACTGAGATTCTACAGCATTGAAAAACCGATTAATATTCTGAAACTTGTCAATATTGACACAACTTCTATCAGATTTAAAATATTTCAATTTATCGCAAACAATTTTATTAAAATATTCGATTGTTTCTATTACATTCAAAATTCGATTTTGGTTCACTTTCCATTCCGAAATACCGGTATTTGGATATTAAAAAACACCATGAAAACTGGGTTACCAGTTTCGTTAATACTGATTTTGCAATTATTTAGCTAAGTATATCAAAATAAACATATTTTTTGATCAATTTTAGAAATTTACATTCAGTTATACTAAATGCATTGAGCTTTATATTGATTGAATAATCATAGCGTATTTTCGAACATTTATAAATTGAATTGCTGAAAAGTATGTTTTAGTATTGTTCACAATCTGTATAATATATGTGTTGCGTTACAGTGTATCTCCTTCAAGAACTATATTATATCGTTTTCATATTGTTTCCCCGTTTAATATACTTTAGAGATTTCACTTCCTTTGAGGACGTATGAATTTCGTGTGTTTAAAGATGTTTCGAGTAATGCTCAGATTCTTCAAAGGCATTCACACCATATAAGAAAACAATACAAAACGACATTTGTCTTCGTGGCAAAACTTTCTTCCTTCATCATCGCGTGTTTCTTGAAATCATACAACTTTACCTGCATTATTCGACAACAGAATTTTAGAAGCATAATACCATACACGGTTTTTCTGAAACTTCATTGAGTGCCATGCTTTGTTTGCGTAAAACAACATTATCAATATTTGTTTAGTATAAATGATAAAATTACTAATCGATTTGACATTAGTTTGACAGAACTCCATTAGAACTTCAGTGGGAAAAAAGTCCGATGACATCCTTAATCACAAAAGAAATATGAATCAATCACTCTTTTATGACGCAGACTTTGAATAATCCCATATTTGTTCTATTTCCAAGAAACACTACAGCCAAGTAACTACATATTAAGGCCGCTAAAAGCAAAGGTGGCAATCTTGAAAAAATAAAAAAAATAAATCGAAGGATGCAGAATCAAATAGAAATTAAATTTCATCAGCTTGTGAACTGATTTTTATGCGGAAAAAATAGATTTTTACTTCAAAGAAAATCTTTCTTTTTTAAATTCACCTTAGAAACAAATTCAGTTTCTTCACTCTAAACGTTTCATCGAATTCAAAAAGTCACGTGATAAAATGTTTGCTCACACATTTGACGAAATCTATGTGAATCACAACTCTTTACACTACTCTAAGGCAAAGCACACAAATTAAATAATAATAGGGTAAAATATCAAGGTATTTCAGTTCTACAGTTTTTTTTAAAAGTTTTAAGATTTAAAGATTTTCGTATTTAGTTTTTACGGTCAGTATACTATAAATTTAATAACTGCAGCATGTAATGTTCATTGTAGTTAAAGTCAATCTTTCAAACGCTAAAGATTACTAGTATGTCCAATTAGAATTAGAAACATTAATGTTTTTAAAAAACCCAGACTGCTTATCTTTCTTTGTAACACTAAAATCACATTTAATAAGTGCAATATTGTAATTAGAATTTGAATTAGTATGTTAGAGTGAATAATATGATGCATTGTGTATCTCTTCTTAGACAGTATATATAGCTGAGTAAATGTACGTTTAAAGCATAGTTCTGACGATGGCGTAAGCCGAAATAGCTATCAACCTTTAACTTTAAAAAAAAACTGTAGAACTGAAATACCTTGATATTTTACCCTATTAAAATGGAGTTCTACCAAGTAAATGCCAAATCAATAAATAAAGTAAATAATAAGTAATGAAAATGGCTTTCGTGGTAGATTGGTGTCTTTGATTTTGACACCCTTAATAATATTATATTTTACAATACAAAACAGTATGTGAGAAGAACTTTTGTGTATCCCTTCAAAATCAGTACATATAGCTAAGTTAATATATGTTTAAATATATTTGTGATGAAGGCATAAACTGAATAACATAGCTATCAATTGTATAGAAATTTTTTATAGAACTAAAGTAATAATTGTGGCTATATTGTCGATATGTTGCCGTTTATTAAACCAATTAAAAGACTGCGTTAGAAAAACGTTATTTAGAATGTTAAAATTAATTAATTAATTTTCTCATTACAATCAAATTTACACGTACAGAAAGAGGACGTGATAAATCAGACATACTAGTAATCTTTAGCGTTTGAAAGATTGACTTTAACTAAAATGAACATTACATGCTGCAGTTATTAAATTTATAGTATACTGACCGTAAAAACTAAATACGAAAATCATTTTTTGAGTATTATAGACCTGCCTATATAAGTGTTTCGATTTCATTACTTTGTCAATAGTTCTGATAGTATCCTTAAACACATTTTCCCACCCGTTCCAAAAGAATATTTTTTATCGTTAAATTTAGAATCTGATGTAGGAAAACATGAATTATTTTAAAATAGGTGAGTAAAATTTCCAGTTAGGTTACTACATTGAATACCGAAATTATTTATTTTAGATAAAGGTATTGGAAAAAATCTATATTTCTCACATGAATCTATTCAATATTTTAAAACCTATGTTTATTTATAGTGATGCTGAATTCGAAGTGGCCAAAATATTTCAAATATTTAAATTGGGAACTTGGAACAGAAATCCAACGCAATAAATATCTGCAAATTTTCTCGACGGTATCAGGAGAGCAGAAACCCGAAGGGGTGTGTGTTGTCAGTACTCGCCGGGCCTCTGCCAAAGGGAGACGCACGTAGGAGTTTTCCTCCAATACAGATACCTGTAAAACATATACTTCATCTTGGAAAAGACATCCTTAATATTAATGCACCGCTGTCGTTATTGGAAAATTTATTTCTTTGTTGTATTAAAAAGTGTTTTTTTTTACCATGGTTCAAGTAAACAGTGCAACAAGTGATTTGCTGTCTGTATTATTTACTAACTTCACGTCAAACATTTTAATTTATTCAAAAAATAATTTAAATCAAATTAATTGAACATTTTAAAAGAAGCCTGTCCTGTTTTCAGCATATTTGTGTAAGTAAAACCATTTGTACTACGTTAAAACAAATATTAGTTAGTTATAACAATAATGACATTTTTATTTTAGAGTTTATTTGTATAATATAATATTTACGGATTCTGTTTATACTCTATCTATTTTTGTTTGATAAAAGAATGCATTACTTATTATAATATTTATTAAATATGCTCTTATTGTAGATTTTTTTTATTTATCCTTTTTTATACTATAACTAAAAAGATTTTTTGTATTCTAGTGTAATAGAAAATGTTGTATTGAAGAGTTATTCCTATTGCATATTTTTTTTGTTTATTTGTAATATATGTAAAAATACTTTTAAGAAAGACTAACCATCGTTTTTAAAAAAGCTTTTAATAAATCAGAAATAACATTTTTATGATGTTTATATATCATTTACATTATTTATTGATTGCTTTTTTTTTTATAGAATTAAAGAGCCGTAGATTTTTAATTGCTTTTTTTTCGGTGAAGATTTGACATTATGATTAAGGAATCTCTTTGAAGAAGATTTAATCAGAATTAAAATACGATTTTTAATCACTGATTTCAGTTTGCATTACAAAAAATTCTGAGAATTTACTAAAAAGTCGTTATCGTTGTCGTTTAATCTTTTCGTCGTCTTTTTGTCTCAGGTAAATTTATTGTATATCCAAAGAAAGTCTTAAAATAAATCGTTTTATGCAAAGATTAAGACTAGCCTTACAATTAGGACGATTTTTAATCTAGATAGGTTGCTGATAAAGAAGCTTTTATGATAATTTTAATAAAATGTCGTAATTATTTTATAATTAAGTTGAGCCATTGTAAGGCATTCAGATTTACAATAGGTATCTTCATTTTAAAATATTCAGGCTTTTATCTGAGTGATCAACATTGACGCTGTTGGTTACGTTGATCATGGACTCGAATCTAAGTATATTATGAACAGTTTCAGTTATAGTACAGACATATTTAATCGGCTTATGGAATATTGTCTGTAATATCATAAATATTGTTCATTCATTCGATCCCTATAAAAAAAACATTTTAAGAGAGATCAAAATATAACTAATCTTACCCTGTCATTTTTCTTCAGTCTTAATCTCTTCGACTAAAAGAAAAGTTGGGCAACTGAGTTACAAGCTTTAAAGAAAAACGTTTTTAGAGATTACGACAAATAACAGTTGACGTAAAAAATTGTTGATTATTGTCAAAAAATGTTATTGGATCAAATTATTAATTTACAAGAATACAGTTTATTTTATAAATTAGGCTCTACATAAGTTTTTTCAAAATTACATGTACATCCATTTTACAGTGAAGATCAAACTTAATGGGCGCTAAGAAAGATGCTAGGTTCTAGGTATGCTAGGAAAACTATTTACCAGCAAATCTTTCTGTATTAACTCTTCGTGGAAAGAACAGAAAGCATAAAAACATACGCCGCAGAATTTAAATAAAAAATATACAAATTTCTTTGAAAGTTTACTATCAATTTTCTGATTCAATTATTGATGTTTGAAAAATCGGAGACCTTCGATATATTTTTTTACTTTTAAAGCGCTTTTTACAGAATCAAATCTTTTAAATATTCAGTTTATTTTTCGTTCGAGAGAGACAACGAAAAAAAAAAGAAATTTTATGCGCGAAGCAAAAATGTCCTGCGGCTTCAGCGCAATAAAATTCAAGAAGTATGAGCTATGGCTAATATATGAAAATATTCAAGATTTTTTGCCGATTTATACATCAATTATGTATATAATATAAAATACATATGAAATGGTGAAGAATTTATTGTACAATACTAAAATATAGTTTTCATTTTTATTATACAATATAAGATTTATTTCTGACATTGGATTTTAACAAAACAAATAGTAGTATCCAACGAAGCATTAATTCTATTTAAAAAGTTACTTACACAATTTAATACAATTAAAAATGAACGAATTCAAATTAAATTTTAATGCAATTTGTAATCTTTAAATTAATGGTGACTGCGCATAAGATTAACACGGGTACTGGTTGGCATATTAAACTTAACATATAAAAAGTTTTTAGATTTTCATGAAATAATTATGATGAAAAATTAGTTTATCTTTATATGATCAATTTAGTTGTTTCAAATTGTGGGTGACATCTTTGTTTCAGATAAATTGTAATAATTGTTATGGCTTAATGTATTAACAATAATATTCAGAAGATAAAGTCATAAACTGAAATCATATATTATTTTGATAACATGGAAGCTATAAAGAACGTTTGCTTGATACTTTCGATAGATTTGGCGGTAACCTTTATGAAAGTTCATTTTAATATAAAATATAAAAATAACTTAGATTAATCTACGTATAGTGTTACTAACTGTGACATGTGTTTCGCCTCTTTCAGAGGCATTCTCAGACAATCTTACTTTCATAAATGCTTGTTTAGGTACTTTTTAGTACTTGAGGATGCCTCTGAAAGAGTTGAAACACGTGTCACAACTTGTAGCACAATACGTAGAATAATCTTAGTTAAATTATATTAACTTTTAGCTTACTAACAATGAGAAAAAAATATTAAATCAACAACAATTGATCAAGAGTTGAGTCTTTTTCGTCCAGTTGAAAATTAAAATCATTTTGGTTTCATTATTGTAAGTTGAATTGAACAGTTGGTGACAATTCATTTGATTTATCTTAGCAAATCTGTCGATTTTTTTACAAAATTTTCATAATATAGCATTAAAAAGTAAGTGAACGATACAATAGCTCAGTTTTCGTGAGATAAACTCGCTAAACCTGAGACTTAAGACATGAATGGTCAAACATTTTCATTAATCATTTCGTTTTCAGAATTTAATTATAATTCGACTCAAAATGTTTGACATGCAAAAAAAGTCTCGCAACGAGATGTGTTTCAACGTTTGCCCTTTTTGGTTTGAGCTATTTGATGAATGAATAAACAGCGCCATTTTAAGAAAAAGTCTGTGGTTTTTCAGATAAATTTGACAGTTTTTCGTAGTTTAATTTTCTTCCTCGCCTGTCCTAATTACCATTTTTTATGTTTCTAAGAAAAATATAGGAATACACATAACATATTTTCATCGTAATCAGCTGCTAGCAAAGCAGTGCTATATGGAAACATATCCGATTTCTAAATAATATTTACAGTCAATAACCGGCCTATGGTTTTAAAATATTTCAAGACAAGCCGTGACTTGGAGGCTCAAGGTGAAGTCACTTGCACCCGGAAACTGGGTTTGCCAATTTATAACCGGCCATGGCAAATTTAACGGCAAACTATTTGGGCTGGGCAAGTTGGTTGAACGGCCGGATTGCACTTGTGGGCACAACCAACAGGACGCCAATCACGTACTGTGGGACTGCCCGGAGATGAATGCCGAACGAGCAGAACTGTTGGATGTGGTCCGACCTCATACGGGTCCAATAGGTTACGCTGACCTGATCTCAACCAAGGCCAATTTTGAGGCATTCGATAAATTTGCAACATCATATGGGAAACGGGATATTCTTGATTCCTCTTTAAATTCAACGCGGAGTAGATTAAACTCTTCCGCCACGGCGGATTCTCAGTATACGGATACACAGGATACTTAATATCAGTTAAACTAAATGTCTGAGCAAGTCACATTCTCTTTTTTCTTTCTATTTTTATCTTTTAAGCACAACAGTGCATGGTTATAAGATAGTTCCCGTGCAGTTCTGTATCGGGCCAATAATATGAGGAATAAATTATTTTCTTTTCTTGATCGCATTGCGTTATGGAAGGCGGCCGTGAAAATGCGGCTGCATACACATAACGGGTGGTGGTGGGATACTCAACAACCAATTTGTATTTCAAGACTAGCACTGGGCAACACTATATATGTACAATTTTTTGATGCGATGCATGATAGTGTACACTCTCAATACTAATGGGAAGGGATTACATTTTAAAAAATAAACACATTTATTTAATATGATCAGAACCGGTTTTTGCTCATCAAAAGCATTTTCAACTCATGAAAATGCTCGTAGTAAACTAGTCCAGATAATATAATACTAAATAAATGTAAAATTAGTAAAAAATACTGTTTTTTTTTAATCCGTTTCCTGAATCTACATATAATATATTTTGTCTTCAAATAGTACCGAGAAAAGATTCTGAACTATAATTGGTCGTACGTGAAGTCAAATTATGCACATAGCTTGAAATATAATATTTGAAAAATAAAATATTTTTTAGCTAAGCTTGTTCACATTTAAGTATGTGATTGATTACTATTCTCTTCAATTTATATTCAGCAATATTAAAACCAAACAAAAGTACGATTCGATCTTCTAACGTTTTGAATCCTGACATACCTTTTGTTTCCTTACGAATTAAGTATGCTGAGGCATTTTCTTCCAGTGATGTTCGGTTTAGTCAAAATTGAAAAAAAAAACTTTTATTTAATCTTCTTTCCAAATATATTTATAATAAATCCTCAACAATCTTGTCATCAGTACTATCTGACTTTTCAATTATTTTCAAATTACGATAGTTCAACTTTTGTTAATTTTATTATATTTAATATTAAATTTGAAATTTTCGCATGCTGTGACCCAGTTGGTTAGAGCTTTATCTACCGATCACGCAAGTCTGGGTTCGATTCCCGGTCAGATCACAGTGAATTTGATAATTATTCAATTCAAAGTTGTGATCGAACACTGGGTGTCTGTGATTTCAATTCACATTATTTCCTCTCCTTCCATCCTTCTGATCCTTTAATAACCGGATGAAGCAATAGCGATTAGTCAACCGCTAGTCCTTTTCTAGCCTTATTCTTCTTTTCCTACTACTCACTTTGAAAAAAGTGAGGTTGAACGACTGAGCAACAAACAGTTCTCAGAGAAAGTATTTTGTTGAGATAACTTCATTAGAAGACCATATGAACCACATTAGGAAACATGGATAAAAAAAAAAGATATTTGTTACACAGGAAATAACTATCTGTACTTTTACCATAATATATTATATATGTGAAATTATTACATACATGCATACAAATTATCATTTTTTTTACCAAGCTGCTAAAATTAAAAAGGTTAATCAAATATTAACCGAAATAATATTGAGTAATGAGTAAAGATACAATTTACCTATCGTTCATCCATAGAGTATATTCTAATAACGTTATGTTTCCCTTCGGTCCTATTCATATTCTTAAGTGTATGCATATTAAATTCACTCATCCCAATTACATATAAAGCCCAAATGAGTCATATGATGTCAATTCTAGGAATTATGTAGAGACAAAATTGTTCTATAAATCTATATTATTAACAAAACTATAGATTCACAAAACATTTCCGCTATGATATAAATTAATTATTGATTTTTACAAAACCCAGCTACGTCACCCGATAAAAATAAATTCAATTCAGATCTACTGACCTTGATTAAATTTTGCTTGCGGATTTTCCGGATTTTGTTTTTGACAACTTACTCTCGAAACAATCACTTAAAAGACTTCAAAAGTTTAAGCGCTATCAGAATTTCATAAACGATTTTTTGGAAAATTACTAATTAAACGTTTTTTCGTTTACGTCAATCATAAAATTTACAGAAGTTTTTCGTTTTGATCAATCAGTATTTTTTGGTGGATTTTAAATGTATAGAGTTTTATATTTTTAGCCATATCTGTTATGAATATCAAACATGGGTTTTTAATATTTGCTATAACAGATGTTTTTTTTAAGTTATTTGGATTAGCAACACTTTTTCCAGCGGCAGTCATTTCCATTTCACCCTGAATAGATTTACACTAAATTAATGCTTGCAAATTGTGCAAACATATTTTAAAACAATTTAGTAGAATCGTTTTTTTCAGCGATAAGGCTCATTTTTGGTTGAATAGCTACGTCAATAAGCAACATTGTCGCATTGTAGTGAAGAAAATCTACTAGCCATTATAGACGCTGTTACATTTGGTTTACTTCGTGGTCTTTATTTCTTCAAAAATAATACCGGCCATGCTTATTGTAATTTTCTTTCTCCAATTGAATGGCATTGTTATAGAAAAAAACTGAGGTTTCAACAAGACGACGAAACATGTCACACAACGTGCGCTACAATCAATTTATTGAAGCAAACATTTTATGTCCGCACAATTTTGTGTAGTGGAGTTGTGAATTGGCCTCCAAGATGGTGTGATTAAACACTTTTGAATTATTTTCTGTTAGAATATATAAATTTCCTAACTATGCCGACAAACTAGTGATGAAAATGTACATGGAAGCCAATATTTGCTGCGTTATTGCTGACATACGGCGAACTCCAAAAAGTGGTTGAAAATTGAACTTCGAGCCATAAATCATATAACCTTACTCCCTATTAAAAGAAGTTGTTATATGAGAAATATTACTTACTTATAAACACATTACAAACATTCATGATTTCAACCAAAAAATTACTTAGTAATAAAAAATAAATTCATAAATTTCTCCGAACTGGGATTCAAGCTTTTGAGTACTGCAGCCAGAGTTGACATCTTGGCTATGGGTGCAACAATTATTTTTTTTTGAAATTTGAAACGAATAAAAATAGGTTGCATACATTTTTTAAGTAAAATATTATAGGTAAGCGGTTAATAACATTTGGAAAAAATGTATTGATTACTCTAACAAGGTTAAAAAAATAGTTTTTATCGTTCCTGAACGACTCAGAGTTTTTGTTGTCATGTAGATTTCTTCAGTTACATCCAATGGAACGTTTATTTATTTTATACAATGTAACTCAGTGCAAAATTTACAAATACATATCGTCTGCAATATTTTGGTAACAAAACAAACCTAAATTAATATTTAGGTAATATTAAAGATAAAACTCGTCAGAAATGAATTATGAAATGTATGAAGACTTAGGATAGCTTGCCTCTATCAAATATTTGTTGAATGGTTTAAACTTTGGTAAACTTTTCAAGTTATATATGAATAAGACATATGTAGGTGTACGTGACGCCTTAAAACCTTCTCCACCCTTGCTACCCTAATCAAACATACAATGTGTAGGTACTTGCGTAAATAAGTTAATATATTTTGCTCCATTAGACGCTTTACCATAGGAAAAACACGGGGAAATTAGTCAACCTAAAAATAAGCATGATCGATGACGAGAAAAAAGTAATAAGTAATGATGAATGATTAAACTTTATAAAACAATAAAATAAATAAGACGATTTTTCACCTTTAGATTCAAAATAACAATTAGTTTCTATTAAATAGATAATTTGTATTTCGATAAGAAAATTCTGTTACTACTAGCAACAGCTACTAATAGATTCTTCAATGTGTATTAACTTATATTTTTAACATATAAGACAAATAAATTTGAATCGTTCAAATTCTGTTCATTCACACAAGTTTATTCACTAACAACCCGGGTTTTGCCTTTCGGCATCTTCAGGCGATCAAGTGCACGGATGAACTTGAACTGACGCTTAGTAAATAAATGTATTGTATTTTTATAAGAAATAAATGTATCACTAAGTTTAATGCCATTATTGGCGAGATAGATTAACCCATGGGAATGCCTATATATTTGAATTGTGAGTAATTTCAAGAATTATAGTTATTTGTTTGCTGGAAAAAAAATACGATTATATTTACTTACATGTAGGATACAAGAGTGGGGAATTTGGCAAATTTACCTGCTCATTTAAATTTAATATTCAATTTCACCCAGAATCTTCAGTTGAAATTTTTGATAATAAGACAATTATTTTGAAAATACTAAAGCCAAAAATTCAGTAAATAGTAAAAAATACTCCGAAAAGACTAAATAAGAGAATTACTCTTTTTTTTGCATATAATACATAACAAAACAAAAATAAATTGTACTCATACAAATTTTACGGTAATATACATAATTATGGAACATATTTTCAATGCATTTAAGGTCGTAACAAAAACATCCTTGGACCCGTTACTGATAGAAATAGTTAAAAGTATCCTGATGTTATGTTCAAATAAAATTTTGGTCAAGGATAACTAAACGACGCCATAAAGCGATATCCTTTGTTAGTGTCCTTAGTGGAGAGGTACAGTAGGTGAAATACTTTTTACCTAGGATGTTGTTTATTTAAATTTATTTAATACTAGCTGGTTCCCGGCAAGCGTTGCAATGCCACTCAAAGAAAGAAAGTGTTTTAATTGTGTTTATTGAAGTGCATGTTTTCTTTTTCTGTCTGTTTGACTTTGACGTTTGCTGCTGATTGTCTATGGTACATACCCGCCACTTACTGTAAGTTAATTGTACTATAACCTTCACGCAAGTGCAAGCATTCGTTGTCAAAATGGACTGTATGGCAGACATACAAACATTGATTTTTATATATAAGACCTACTGTAAGTTACTTTTACTATGCATATAAGCTTCCTGGAAGTGCAAGCAAAAAGTTTGTCAAAGTTTTATTGCAATTAGATGAACGGTGTGGCAACGCATTAAATACGAACAAACAAACTTTCTTTTTCATATATTAGATTTTTTTTATAAAAAAGGGAATTTCTGTTGTGCTCGTACAAGTCTCAAGAGCTAAAAAAAAAACGTGTCACGCTGGTATTTTGGGCAAATTGGTAAATTCCTGGGTTTTTGTATTTGAAAGTCAGTAAATCGGACAAATGTCCTGGATTGACTCGCAAGAAATCTGGCAACCCTAGCTGTAACCCTTGCAGTGTTGAGAAAAACACCTTTGTACTCTTACCACTTTTATTTACCAAGATCAGCTCCGGTTTCGCTCTTGGCAAGCATTATCAACTGAAAAGAAATAGAATTTAACATTGTTATTTATACAAAACAAATTGAAATAACACTGCTAAATTATATTTCTTATCAGTCGATAATGCTTTCCATGAGCGAAACCGGTCCTGATATTGGTTTATAAAAGTGAGAATAAGTACAATGGAATATTTTGTTTTTTTCAATATAATGCCTTTTCACCAAGTATTGACAGTGAACACCCTAAAAGTGAACTTGCAGTATTCGTTTTGAAAATCATTCAAACACACATACTGTTTTACTTTTCTCATAAACGTCAAAAAAAATCTCTTTTTACAATACATCTAGAATAAATAATGTTAACAAATAAACATCAAATTAAATTAATGTGTCTTTCTGTTTAAGATTTTTAGATCAAAAACATATTTATTATTATTTTTGCTTAATCAAAAAAGTCACATCGTCATTTATAAAGAGTCATATCACTCATATCTAAATTGTCTAAATAAAAAGACCAACCAGACAGCTTAATGTCGGATTATCCAAACATAAATACAAAACAATCTCCAAGTCTACTAATTGTTTAAAAAAACATATTTCAAACTGGCACATTCGAGGAAAAAACATCATCAAAAACTTAATTTTATATCATATACAATAAAAGTTTTGAATATCATAAAATATGTTGAAAAATATAATTTAAATGTAATAAATTGTGTATGTGTTTCTCGGAATATTATTTAAGCTTACAATATTTTCTGAAATAAGGGCTTTCAAAATAGTACAAAAAAGCTTTTTTTGTATATCCGTTGCAAATAAACGAGTGTTAGAATTCATATAAATATATGCTGATCGTCACTATCATTTCATCAAAAAAACACGTATGACAGTCAGCTTCGGAAATCGAAAATAAATTTCTCCCAATGGAAGTATTTTTGGGAATCATATTTGAATCAAAATAAAAGTCATTGATTCAAACGTTTTCCTTTGATAATACAGCCTTCATTCAATCGTACTCTCTTGAAATACCTGGTCTACCTTTTCATATTGATCGGTTTTATATAACGTATGGAATTTTCACAATCTTTTCATTTTATTTTCATGTAATTTTTTTGTGAATATAGAAATAGAGCTGTTATTTCTTTATTATATCATATATCTTTTGTTCACTTTTGTTAAATTAATAACCGATATGTTTTTACACTACAACTTAACCGTAGATTTTTTTAACCATGTCCACTGCTAACGTGAGCATATGGGCGTCTAGTAAATTTTATCAAATGTTTATAAACGGAACTGCTACTGTTACTCAGTTGCTCAACCTCTCTTTTTTCCCACATAGAGTAGAGATAAATAAATGGCGCTAGGACAGAACAAGTTATTAACATATTACTGTCTCTACGCCCCTTTTAAGGATAGGGTGAATAAGAAGGCATTTTACTGACCACAGATGTCATTATCGATTGAAAAATCAATTAATGAAACTGCCTGTACTATTAAGTGTTTCATACTTTGTTGGACCATTTTTTGTAAATATAGCAAATATTATATTATATATCATTCACGTTTATTTGAGGAACTATTTAAATATATTTAAAAAATCATAGAATACGTACAATAATAAAAAAGCTTGTGCAGAATAAAATTTTAATTTAATTTTTGAAGAGTTCGCATATGTAGAAACGGTTCACACGCTTTACTGTTTCTTTTTGCACGTTGATTTTATCTAGATGCATTTCGCTTAAGATCCACTTAATTATATTACTATATGTAAACATATATATAAACACGTTTAATCGAATAAATTAAATATATGCTTATTACCATCTTAATTTGTCTTGACGTATCTGTTACGCAGCACACAAATAAAAATATTTTGATTAACCCATGCGCAGAGCATTAAGTGTTAAATGATTTTATAAAACACAGTAAAACCTCAATTAATAATAATTTAATTTCTACAAAGTCATATATTATTTTTGACTTTTGTATTTTTAGTCTTTTTTTGTTTTTAATATACTTTCATATTATCAATTAAAGAAATATGTCTTACAAACTTGTTGCTGTCGAAAGTTATGACGATTTTTATTTTCGATTGAAATTTTAGCTTAGAAAAAAATCTTTCCCTAAAAATGTTGCAACGCTCGGTTTTTTATATAAAAAAACGTGATTTCAAAAGGCAGATGTAGTCTATAGTGAAATCAGTCAGGAAAAAAAGATGTTTTTAAATACTTAAGTCATAAAAAACGTCCTATATGAATTGTCATTAATAAACATTATTTTTGTGGAAAACAATAAATATATATGAAAAAAAAATGTTTATATTTTGTATTTTCAAGTGTTACGTTATTGTGAATAGGTCTGTACTAAGCAAAAAATCTGGGTAAGTATCTATATTCAGTGTAATGCTCAAGAAAGTCGATCGAGGGTTGCAAACAGATACTTATTTTTTCATCCCTAAGCATCCTTTGTTGGTACTTTTATATACGATGATCATACCCGATTTCAATTTTCTATGTGTCATAAATGTGTTGTGATAGGGGTTGCGAGAGATAATAGAGTTTTATTGGAAACATCTTATATTCAATAGGAGATTTCTACAAACACGATCAAACGTTTTCCTATTGGAGGACAATGAAAATACAATGCGAATATGTATAAGCAAGATATTATAATAATGGAACTTTGTTAAAACAATATTCCTTAAATAGAATACTTTTTTATGACTTATTCAAGGAAGAAATGAATATTAATAATTATAAGTAAACTTGAGAATCAATTAGCCTGCTTTATGAGGCACGAAGATAATGACTTTGTGAAGAATGATTAAATTGCTCATATGGTTTTTTCAAAATTGCATTTGGTCTAAATAAAGGTTATTTTAACTACCAAAAGGTATTTCAAGTAAAGGTTTTGTTGAAAGTTGATTGAGCTTTAAGCTCTTAGGTGCAAGTGAATTAGAAAAATCGAAATCTTTTATAAAATTATAATGTATTTCATTATATTGTTTTTAAACATAAAATACTTAAAAGCATAATTAATTTGAATGATCTATGGTGAAGCTAGTTACCTGTCGGGAAATTGATACTTTGTAAGATAAGTCCAGCGATTCATTGAATATTTTTTATATCTCTTTCACTGCTGGATTAAAAAGCTTTGTGGGGCGTAAAAAGTGCGTTAATGGCATTAAAAGCTTACGTGAAAGTTGACATAACTTTCCTAACTCGTAAAAACAGTATATAAGTAATGCCAATAAAAGCTTGAAGTATAAACACATCTGTAGGGCGTATTGAGCTATAAAAGTGCTTTATTAAAATGGGAAATACTCCGAAAGAAAACGTTTTAATGAAAAACAGTTTCCTTATCAATGGAAACAATTTACATTTTAAGATCTTCGTGATAACTATGGAAGAGTTCATCGTATATCCACGGTCGATTTTATAGTTTAAAACAATGTATAAGTACTCAATCAAGCTTTTTATGTGATTAAAATTTTACTCGATTGCTCTTTGCTATCAAAGAAAAAATGTACACTTTTTCAAATCGAATAACAATATTCGTGCATTGAAAAAATCAAAGAGTTTGTTATATATTTATTTTGTATCTATGTCTGCTTCTTATGTGGAGCATATGGCTTCCTAATGGAGGTATCCAGGGATGGGCTGGAGGGGGCTCAGAGGGGCTTGCGCGAGCCCCTTGTTAAATTTTGGCGCGGCCGGCGAGCCCCTTGTTAAGATAACAAAATCATTCGTCTTATATCAAATCATCACATAATTGCAATTTCTGTAGATGGATAAATTTGAAAATTAGTTGTCGTTTCATTTTTTCATTCAGCGTTGTGGGCATCCGTGAATCCCAGTACGAAAAAACATTTTTTCGATCGATTTATCTATTTTCTGTTCGAAGGAATGGGTGCTTGTGATGTCTTAAGATTGCCTCCGACTCTTCCGATTTTTCAATTCAACTGGGCGCTACTATTAGTTAATTACTAGTCCTGTCTTATGCTTATCATTTTATTCCTACTACTCTCTTTGGAAAAGAGAGATAGAGCGACTAAGTAACAAGCAGTTTTCGTAGAAAGATAACTTTCGTTGAGATACCTTCATTAGGAGGCCATATACTCGACATAGGGAGTGGACATGGACAAAAAAATGGATAACATTTACCGAGCCCCTTGTTAAGATATTGGCAGCCCACCGCTAGGTATCTCAACAGAAGTTTTTCTACCCATGCCTGCGAACAGAAATCGATAAATTCTGTTAAAAAAAAGTCCGGCATGGAAACCCACAACGCTAACTGCTGCGCCATAGGACCTGACGTTGAGTTTCTTATACTGATGAAATTATGAATGTTTTCATTCAGGAGTTTAATCCTTTTGCCACAGTATTTACAAAATCAATGTTTTCTTTATTTCCACTCTTAATATATACCACACGGACGTTTCAGAGAACAGAGACTATTTTACAAAAATAGTTGACTATTCATTAGCTCAATAACCTTTTTAAAAAGGTAAAGGTAGAATGATCAATATGAAAAATAATTATATCATTGCAATTAAAAGTTATATAAACATTACAGAAATACAAAGTATTACAATTTTGAAAAATCCGTAACCGGACAGGTAAATAATATCTATTTGGAGGTAATTTCACTATCTTTTATAAGTAATTTAACATTTTAAGAGATTATTTTAGTAAAAACACAATATTATTTTGTACTTCATTCCACTGAAACAGATGGTTTCCAAATGAAGACTGTTCATCCCCTTTCTTAGCACAACTCAAATGCTCTTTGATTCGAATTTTAAACGATTTACCTGTTTGACCAATTCTTGGTCTTTGAAAAATTTCTTTTTCAGAATCTTCCTGGCTGTCGATTATGTTTAAGCATGTACATTCACCAACTACTTGGAAGCGGGGAAAAATAGAAAACTATCATTAAGCCTATTCAATCTATTAATGTCATTATTTTCATTGTATCACTTTGTCAAAGAATTCCCAAATTTTAATTATGTTTGTAATTACTTTCAATCCCGATTCTAAATTTATTAATCTGAGATGACTTTTTAATTATATGTTAGATGTGTTAAACATTTTAATTTTGTGCTATTTTAGAATCACTTTTAATGCAATTGGTATTTTCTTTTCAATGCCAATTGTTGATTATAACTGTTCATTTTTGTATAAATAGCATTGTTAAATTATATTTCTTATCAGTTGACGATGCTCGTAATGAGCGAAACCGGTCCTGACATATTAAATAAAGTGGAATGAAGTACAAAGGAATATTGTGTTTTTACTTATATAATGCCTTTCCACCAAGTATTGACAGTGAACACCCTAAAAGTGATTTTAAGAGATGTAGAGCTTAAACATAAAATAAAACACCGTATGTCGAATCTTGGCTACCAAATCAGTCTATCGTATCTGGTTTATCGGCATAGACCAGTGATTTTACATAGCTCCACGGACAGTGCCAGCGCTAGCTTATTTGGTGGCCTAGGCAAAATTCACCATAAAATCGTGTAGAATTTTGAGATTCGTGATTGACAAATTTTTGCTCAGCGATTTTGAAATCCTGGGAATTTACTGATTTATTCAAATGAAAATATGTGAATCCTTTTTTTAACTTAAAGTTATTTGCGGAGTTCCTTAAAACGAAAAAAAATGCATTTTTTTTCTCTTGCTCGATTTTGCTGCACTGTAAAGAGCAGTAATTTTTATGATGGTAAAGTTTTTTTATGTTTTTGAGCTACTGCATAAAGCTCACTGTTCAATTTTTGAAATTTGGTTGCCATGCCAATAAATATTATGTATTTGGAAGCAATATTTTGTCGCCCGCTGTGGTCTAGTTGGTTAGAGCTTGCTCTACCAATCGGTGGGTCTGGGTTCGATTCCCGGTTAAGGTCAATGTCAAATTGATTTTTTTTTCAATTTTTTTTCAATTTTAATTTGAGATCTAAGACATGGATGTTTGTAAAGTCAATTCTCTTCGAGTTAATCTCATGTGACTTTCAAAAATTCTCATCGAGTATATCTCGTATGAACTTATATAATATTTGACGTATTGGCGTAAGCTGTAATGTCAAATATTTTTTTTAATTAAAAAATTAAAAGATTATTTTATTTGTGAATATATTATTTAATGTAGTGCTCTTCTTGATAGCTCTGCACGGCCTTTATTATCTTGCAAACAAACCGTTTGTAAATAATTAACATTGTCAGTAGAAAATTGAGTGGGTTTTATTGACGATTAGGTCTTATAGCTGAGTAGATTGTAAAATCTGGCCTTAATCCTTTACTATGTACAATGTACATACATTCACTCCTACGCGCGTCAAAAATGCTGACTTGGATCGTTGAGTGAAAAGCACTTACAAATTTAATAAGCAAACTTGTCGAGTGTGTTACTTTAATTACGATTTAAACAAAATAAAAAGTGTATACAATTTGAACAGCATCTTGTTTAAATAAATATATTAATAATAATATTAACTTAACGTTTGATGCTAGGCGGTCTCTCTCAATATACGAAAGTATTCAAAATATGTCTGGTTAGAAATCTCGTTAGAAATATTAAGATCCGTCTTTATAAAACATTCCACTTCTTGATTCCAACATAACCTTACCAAATCTGACTCCAAATAAACCTTTTTTCACTTTAAGGGTGTTTACTATCAATACTTGGTGGAAAAACATTATATTAAGAAAAAACACAATATTCCTTTGTATTTAATTTTCACTTTTACTCATCAAGATCTGGACCGGTTTCGCTAATGTCGAGCATTGTCATTGTGATAAGAAATAAAATTGAACAGTCCTATTTATACGAAAACAAATTGAAATGAAAAAGTGTATGTAACAAACAATTACCTGCATAACGAAGCCAGATGGATTTTAAAAAGCCATTATGAACTGATGTGCTTCATTGAAGACTTTTTACTAAGGTACAATAAATGCGCTAGTAATACTTTGTCGATTATAAAAAAAACTGACTTATTTATTTTTAGCTTAAGTACATTATCTTTAAAATTAAATGAGATATACAATAAAAATTGTCAACCAAAACACAAAAAAGCTTTTTTTCGTAAATATTTTCTCTTAACTCGCCTTTCTTTACTTTTGTTAAAAAGTTCAAGGTCGTGCGGCTAGATTTTTTTTAATAAATTCACACTTTTCAAAAGCTTATTGTTTTTGTCTGGTGGTTTTAAGAGGAAAAACATTTTTTTACGTCAGGAAAAAACTCTTGGACTTTGAAAACAAATAGTGTTTTACTTTTAAAGGTTAAGTTTTGCTGAAATCTTAGAATTATTTATTCTATTTTAAAACAAGATTTAGTTTAGGCATTTATAAACTTACACTAGGGGTGTCCCGTGGTGGTTTTTTCGTGTTGGTTCCGTAGTTATAGTAGTCAGGGGCCAAGTACCTACAGACTGTTTCATAAATTGATTTTTCAATCGAAGCATGGATGTTTGGATCGTCTCAAATCCTCACCTCCTCATCCGGTTCAAAAACGAGGACGAAGGAAACCAATAAGCTAACATTGTGTCATATTTTTGTTGGGTCAGTAGTCAACTGATCAACGTTGTTGGTTCAGTTTTTGTGCTCACCGGTTCAAATTTCAGTATGGACAAGTGATTAATTTATGTTTCAATCTATGTATACATTCCTGTTAGGAGATATAATAAATGTGTTTGTTGTCTTAATTCCCAAGCATTCATATCAAATCCTCAAAACGAGACTTGACAAGAGCGATTAGCTATTCAATAATCCTGTTCTAGCTTTTTTCTTAAGTCTCTACTCTCTCTGAAATTGAGAAGTTAAGCAACTGAATAACAGGATTTCTGTTGATAAACTTATCTGAAGATTAACTTAATAAAATATCCATATTCTCTTGATTTGGACCTGAATCTAGACTGCTAGAATTTTAGAAATGCTGACAATAATTTAATCGCTATACCATAAAAATTGAGACTATGAAAAGATTAGTTGTTGACTTGTTATTCTGCTTATGTCTTGTTTTAAGGATCAGATAAATAAATATAAGGGTAGTAAAATTAATCATCACAGACACCCGTAAAGTTAAACACACATCCACAAATCATTCGAAAAATCATTGTATGAAATTGTTCATGCACTGCAACCACCGATTGCAGGATAATGTTAAAAAAATTAACTTTTATATTCGTAAAAAATAATTTAAAAAACCAAATAAAATAAACCATCCAAACTAACGATGATTATGAAGACAGGCGTGAAAATTCTCCGACACTTGATAATATTTGTTTGCGATTCTCTTAACTTTAATCTATCAAATAATAAAGCTCTACAAAAATGCTATTATTATTTATAGATATTAGACAGTAAATAGATACATTAAACAACTGTTACTACCCTAAACATCAAGGAAAATCTAATCCTATGTAACTTTCAAACTCTTATGTAAGTATTATATTCTGGAACAAATCGTAGGCTAACGAAAATGGGTACTATAATAAATAATTTACTTAATGATGGAGCTTTTGCAAACATACATCTTTTAGCAATATCATTAATAATAGCTAGTTGTTGCCAACATTTTCAAATATTTCAAGAATCTTCATTAAATGTAATACATACAATTATTACATTTGTATCTAGGTATTTCAAGTTTTACTGTTAAGACAAATACTTTTTTATTCAAGTGCCTGTTTTTTTCTGCTTTACGTAATTTGTCGCAACAGGTTGAAAATAAATGCAAGGAGGTCCAATATGTAATAACTCAGATAGAAACCCAGGAATTTACGAAATTTCCAAAATGAAATAATGTGGGAGCTTTTTTTAGCTCTCATACAGATATCAAAATTTTTGCCTGGTTGCCTGTTTTCAAAACCTTTCGAGAATTTTTCAAGACTATTACTATCACAATTCAGGGATTTCGGGATCACAAAATTGGACGGGATCTTGGGATTGGAGGACCTAAGGACACGGACTAGCTCATTGACAGGTTATCGGGAAGGTTGACAGCTTTATATTCTTTAGACTAGGGGCGGGGAATCTTTTCATTTCTAAATGCCACATTCATTTATCTCATTCAATATAAGGCCGCAGTAAAGAAAATGTTGACACTAGGGCTTATACAAAAACCGAGTATCGAAAAAACCGGTTTTCGAATGTCAATATTGTCAAATGTCAATATTTACAAAAAAATGGATAACTCAATTTAAATAGCGAGAAAAGGTTCATTTTTTATGTTATTTATTTATATACATAATAATACAAATCAATACATTATTTGGTGTTACTCTTCAGAAAATATGATTTAAGAAAACAAAAAGCGTCCACTGATCGTTTTGTAACAAAATTTCCTGGTATCGAAAATACCCTCTCACTGAGTAATGATGTGGGGCATATGGTATTTAAGTCATCAAATAAAAGATCGAAATTTTCTGTCCTTTTGTTTAAATACTCATTTATGGAAAATTCGGCACAACCGGTTACCAAGTTGAAAAACCGGTTTTCGAATGTCACAAATTTAGACAAAAAACCGGTTTTTTAAAACCGACAAGCTCTAATTGACACCCCCCGCCTTTTTTTTCGATTGTCGAACATATAATGGGTTGATAACGCTCTTTTCCAAAGCGCTTGCGTATAACTTTTTGATTATAGTGAAGATTTTTATCAAGTCAAAAGGCCACAGGCTCCCCTCCACTGCTTTAAAGTAACAATCCCGGAATAATGATATCACTGAGAAAAGCCTTATCTTAGCACAAGAATAACTTGAGCAATAATTAAATTAATGCAAAATATGTGAAATAACCAGCATTACTCTGTTGAAACTAAATTTTATTATATCGCTTAGATTTTTTTAAGTTGCCACTTTACACGAGAAAACACTTTTATCATACAAATATTGGACGTAAGGAGGTTTGACTTCTGAAATTAGGGAAAGAGCTTGGCATTCACCTGTTAGTCGACAGCCATGTAGATACGTTGGAAATGGCACCAAGCTGTGAATTTACATATCTATAGATCTTCAACTGTTCGTCTGGTTTGTGTAATTGGAACGTTTTGAGCTAAGAATGAGTATTGAAAATAAGATGCTCTCGACAACGCTAAATTAAGGAAACGTGGCAATTATTTTAGTATTGGGCAGGGAATCTAACACGAAAATCAATCCCAAATAAAAAAAGTATTAATCTTAACCATTGTTTTTGTTATTATAATTCATTATTGGCTCAAAAACATCATGTTGGGGATAACTCTTTCGTCAACTTAAGACTCAACCTACTTATTCATCGAATATTAATATTATTGTCGAACTAGCAAAATATAATACAATATCAAGTTATAAGTTTTCCGCCGCAGCAAATCCTGTAATCAATAGCCAAAACACCACATGGCACGTGTTAACATTATTTACTCGAACTATTTTGTTTCTAAAAGTTTTACCTCATTATTGTACCTGTAAAGATTAATTCACGTCATTATTTATGAATTATTAGAAGGATATATTTCATTATAAGAAATGTTATACTGAATTTCCATGAGAAAATTATTTATTACTTTTAGGTAATATTTCACATCCTCAGTTAATTAGGGTCGATAATCTTAAATTTACTCTTTTTATTTACGTATAAAGCTGATTTTTTAAAATTTATATTATCGAACACAAATTAATTGTTTCATATAAGATATAAACGGTGATATTGCAAAAAAAAAATATCATCGTATTCCTTTGATAAAAAAAAGCTTCAGTTATGTTGTTCCATACAACTGAACGATAGTAAGTTACGCATTTAGACAACATATTACTTAGTTTGAATTTTATTTTAAGTTTGAGAGAATTTATTAAAAACACAATTATATCTTCAATGTATTGAGTGGTAGAAATTCATGTTTAATATAAAATTAAATTTTATTACGTTGTTATTTCCATATGTTGTGTTACAAAATGTGACACGTGCTTATTTTTAAGTAGAGCATCCAATCCCGGGCCCTTTTTGTAATTCTGTGATTTCGGGATTCGCAAATTTTTAAATCCTGGGATTGAAAACTCACCATACAAAATGTGACACCTTTTTTTCAGGTTTCACGCGGATTTCAAAATTTTTGCATAGTTGTCTATTTTCAAAAAGTTTTTGGAAATTTTTCACTACTTCCCGAAATTCTGGGATTGTGATGGTACTAATCTCAGGATTTCGAGATCAAAAAATTATACGGGATCCCGGGATCGGAGGCCTTATTCGTAAGCCTTGCGATGTTAAGTCTGATGATGCTTCTCAAAGATGTGAAACAGTGGAATAACAAAGCTACCAAATTTAATTTCATATTATCATAATGTATAAACATCTAAAATATTCATTTTTAATAGTATAAGTATAATAATAAATTAAGTTTTATTTTCCGTTTAATTTTTTGAGTTAAGAAACATCGGTTTGATGAAAATTACAAATTTAATTTTGATCTTAAATTAATGTTGGTATATTAATATCTGTAATATATTACATGTCGGATCGTTATGCAAAACCAGCATAATTTCTCAATGATTACATCATAGATGTCTAATAAATGGTTGCTAGGTAACACAGTAACACGGTTACAGATAAAAACAAGTGATACATTTCTCTCTTAGTTTTCATTTTATGAACTATCCTTTAATTTGTGATATTCATGTACAGATTCAAACGAAGAAAATTTGTTTTAAGACAGCACTTAATCAAATCAAATATGCATTTCTGACTATTTTCAAATCATCATTTGTACCGTATTAAAAAGTAAAATTTAATCCATTTTCAAACATTTTCTGTTGAAGTACGTATGTACATTGTTATGCTATATATTTTTTTGTGTTAAGCCTTCACAAATAAGGGTAGGTGATATAAAAACGCTGAGTAAGGATTAGAAAGCTGTCATCAGCTCCGGCTGTGCTTGGGGTAAAGTTTATATAATTTTTCCGCGAAGTAACACCGGAAAACCTTTCACATCGAAAATGTACGAACATTTTCCTCAAACTGGTGCAAAATACGCAGAATTCGGTTGGGATTTTACTATAAAATCAACATTGTATAATTTTGTTAAAATTGAGTTTGATAACAAAACAGCGGCGATGAAAACATTAATTGAAAATTATTACTTTATAATTTTCAATTTAAAAAAAAGCGAAATTATCAACATATTATATTTAGAAAATTAACTTTAACAAAAAAGTGTTATATGGAATAATACAAATTTAAATTCACGTTTTTATTGAAATTAGATTAGTAAATGTATTTATGTTTCATTTTCACAAACAAATTTAGACTGTATGATAAATAAAACTATTTTTCTCATACGTCTCAAATATAAAATATTATATTTATTTATAATAAAAGAATGTAATGATTAATCGGCTCAACCAAGTTTATGTTTCATATTAGATTGTGGCATATAAATCCAAGATATATTTAAAACATATATTTTGAAGACTCTCAAGTACTACTGTACTAGTCTCCTTAATTAATTTTAAGTTAGAATTGTATTACTTTTATTTAGTACATATCTAGTGTCATTTTTTTTAAATAATATCTTAAAACTTTAAAATATGAATGAATGAAGATTTTAATAAAATAAAATAATAAATGAAAAACTTGATTCAAGTAATTTAATGAATAATTTTGATTTTACCTGAATTCAGACATTTTCTTCGATATTATCTTAGGTATTTTCCCCAGTGTTATAATAAAGATTTGTCAAAATTAATGCTTGTTATATTATACAAATATATCCGAGAATATTTCGAAAATCTGGATTTTCCACAAAATTGCGGAAACAGTATTACCACAAAACAGCAATGTTTCTCAACATTTGATAAGTTTTTTAAAAATATTATTATTTTATTACTGAGTGATAATTTTGATTTTCAATACCATATGTGAGTGGTCACATATAAGCACATTTTTATTTATAATTGATGCAAATTTTTCGTTTGTAATAAGTCAGTTAGTTGGTGCATTGATTATACCAGTTTGCAAAAAAATCATTTTTTTGTAGGCAATTATTGTCAATGCTGATTAAAGGCAAACAATTGTTCATTCGAATTAGTTTTAAGCTCTTATTTGTGTCAGATTGAAATTGATGCATCTACATTTATATATTAAAATTATCTATGTAACATACGATGTCGATTTAAGAGGCTTAATCCTAAAAGCTGCAATTTTTCATTTGCCGTTAACTCAGATATTTTATAATTTAAGATTTTGACTGAAGGTGGTTTCAATATTAAATTTGAACCATTCAAATTATGTACATTCACACAAATTTTTTCATTAACGATCCGGGTTTCACCTTTCGGGTTGTCACTCAGGGGTTTTCCTTTTCGTCAGCAATAGCTTTAAACTTATTGATACATTTATTTATTATAAAAACACGATACATTCATTTACTAATTGTCAGTTCAAGTTCATCATAGTGACACAACTTGTGTGAATGTACATAATTTGAACGATTCAAATTCAGATATTTGAATCGGTTTCTTACCAACTTTTGCTAGAACAGTGACAATATGTTATTTAATGAAAGCGAACATGGCAAATAATAGTCATCAATTGAACATGATTTAGAATTTCGACTGAAGGAGCTTGATGGAATTACAATGATAAATTTGAATTGTTTGAATTTGTACTTTTCCATGAGTTTTGTCGCTAACAAACATTTTTGAATACGATTCAAACTTGCAAAACTCGAATATTTCATCATAAAAATTTGTATTATTTTCAGGTATATTTTACAATACTGAATTACTGTTCTCGTGGGTGCTAAAATTGGAAAAGTTTAAGAGTCGAAGCTAATCGAAACGGATGAGGATACGTAATATCTGGAGCATATTATGCCGAGGCGAAATTGCTGTGTTGCGTGCAAGCAAAAATAAAATGGTACACTCCGTAAAAAATAAATAAATGTTTCTCGGCTCACTTAAAAGGGTGTATCAGCAGTGATTTTGCGTCTTTTTACGATTATTACGTCTGTTTGCGAACTTATTTACGAGAAATGCTCAAAACAGGGACCATTTTTGTAGCGAAGTTGTTAAAAATAATGTCCGGAGGTATCGGATAACTACATCGTAATACTAGCGATCAAAAAATCTACTCCTCTTTTTTTAAATAGCACTTTTATTATTAAACTTTAAATTAAGTTCATACTTGCAATTCAATAAGACGAAAATTCATTTTAACCCTAAATAATAACAACAATACAAAGCTTGTATTCCATATTATTTTATATTATAACCAACGATGTTTACTGGTGAAGAAACCAACCATTGAAAATTTTGTGCTTTTACAAATTATAATTAAACAAAGGTTTTAATTAATAAAAACACAATAATCCTTTGTACTTCATTCCACTTTATTTAATATGTCAGGACCGGTTTCGCTCATTACGAGCATCGTCAACTGATAAGAAATATAATTTAACAGTGCTATTTATACAAAAATGAACAGTTATAAACAACAATTGGCATTGAAAAGAAAATACCAATTACATTAAAAGTGATTCTAAAATAGCACAAAATTAAAATGTTTAACACATCTAACATATAATTAAAAAGTCATCTCAGATTAATAAATTTAGAATGGGAATTGAAAGTAATTACAAACATAATTAAAATTTGGGAATTCTTTGACAAAGTGATACAATAAAAATAATGACATTAATAATGACAATAATATAGTGAATAGGCTTAATGATAGTTAAGAAAATTTCCCCTCTTCCAAGTAGTTGGTAAGTGTACATACTTAAACAAAATCGACAGCCAGGAAGATTCTGAAAAAGAAATTTTTCAAAGGTTTTAATATCAACAAACATTTTTTTTCATTATCTACAGTTTAATAAAATATTTAAGACTTCTCGATGTAAGCAAATCCACATCATTCTGGTTCTGATTTTTTTTAAAACAAGGTACATTTTAACTTATATTAAAATTGACTCTTTACATAAAAGCATATTAATATTGAAATATAAAGCATATAAAAAAATGATAGGAAATAAAAAGGCTCTCACCAACCCCATTAATAAATTGACATGTTTATTTATTTAATTAGCATTGCACAAGATTGACAAATTAGTACAATTTAATATTAAAAGCAGTATAAAAAAAGGTAAGAAAGTCAACTGGGTAAGCTTCGATGAACTCTACTTTAATTCGTAGGACTGACCCACGTGTACGTGGAATATACCGACATCCGAAGTAATATTTTTGAACACTGTTAAGCACCGTGTTGTGCTTTGTTGCTCATCCCTATTCTTCATATACTAGTAAATCGTACGGGTGGTAATCAAAGTTTTTGATGATGATAGAGTCCATCAGGCTGGAAACAGACAAGATTCAGGCTTCACTGGGGCATCCGTAGCACATGCCCAAACAAACACCATCATCACAGAAAATTGTTCACCCAAACATTAAAATTTATTATCTATTTTAGAATAGATATATTATATGTACGTACAACAGAGAACGGATTTGATGCACAGAGATAGTTTGCCCCTTGTTAGTTTAATTTTAGTGTGGTTCAATCTGGGAAAATATTACTTATTATTGATTGAATTTGTTGAATTGAAAATGTCCTGCGGTTCGTATAATTCGATATACATAGGACAGAAGGAAGGAGTATATCGACTCAAGCTAAATAGCACGTAAGATCGTTAAACAGTAAAAATCAGACTCACAATTTGCAAACCAATTTATTACAGAATCTCATGACATAAGTTTACATATTTGTTATAAAGGTCCAAAACTTAATGCACTTGAGCAATTAGAAATTAATAGGCATAATCAAGCCAACGAGATTTTAAATGAGCAAACAATCATCAATCCATCACCGTTACTAAAACCTCCAATGTAACTTATTATAAATACCAGTTTAATTTAAACTAGTTTACCTTTAACAACCTCATACTTGTTATAGTTTTTAGAAACACTAAATTCATGTATAATAAATGTAATAATTGTAATATAAATTTGGATGTTAGAGCAAATAACAAAATGTTTTGTGTATCTCTTCTAAGGCAGAATATATAGCTGAGTATATGCAATAATTTAAGATTTCGACTGAAGGTGCTTGGTGGAATTTCAATATTAAATTTGAATCGTTCAAACTATGTACATTCTCACATATTTTGTCACTAACGACCCGGGTTTCGCCTTTCGGCATCTTCAGGCGTTCAAGTACACGGATGAACTTGAACTGAGTTCGTACGTTAGTGTCAAAATCTGTGAGAATGTACATAGTTTGAACGATTCAAATTTGAGTATATACAAGTTCAATCATTAGACGATGGCGCACGTCGAAATAGCTATGTATAAACTCACCTTATAAAAAAATGTAGAGATACATACGGTGATATTTTTTATTTTACTTTATCACTCACATATTATATTAGGAGTAAATATTTTTTTAGAATTTAAAAACGCATAGCTAAAATTGTAAATGAATTTATTCATTTAATTTTTAAATAATTTTCTAAATGTTATTACTTTTGATTCAGCCCTAGATCTGTATTTCAGTTCTGTGGGAATCTCTTGACGTCGATTCTATTAAGGGAATTGAATTGAAATGGCATTTTACGTTCAAAATTATATGGATTGACTACCAAATTATTGACAAATATTAATAGTTCTGATGAAGGCATACGCTGAAATAGATGTCAACTAAATAAAAAATAAATATTCGTAGAGCTATTTTTTACATTATTGCAATGGAGTTTTACCAAGTAAATGCCAATTAAATCAATAAATATTAACCTTTATACAAAACTCTTTTGTTCATTAAAAAAAAAAATTAATAATAATGATATTTTATTGCTGAATAAATAATAATATGATATATCAATGATACGAGAACGACAATAAAGATGATAAAAGATAATGCAAAGAGTTTCTAGCAGAAGTTCAAAGCTAAAAGACAAAAGGCTTTGGTTATTCAGTAGATATTTTCTATGAATAAAAGGTATTTCAAATATAAAAAAAACATGAAAAATTAAATTTTTAATTTGGTGGATTTGAAAGAAGGTGAATTTCAATATTTAATTTGAATCGTTCAAATTATTTACATTCACACAAGTTTTGTCACTCACGCCCCGGATTTCGCCTTTCGGCATCTTCAGGCGTTCAAGCACACGACTGATCTTGAACTGACGTTTAACAAATGAATGTATCGTGTTAATCCGTTTCGCCAGCAATGGCTTAAAACTAAGTGAGTAAACATTTATTTCTTAGATAAACACGATACGTTCATTTACTCAATCTCAGCTCAAGTTCATTTGTGCGATTGAACGCTTAAAGATGTCGAAAGGTGAAACCCGGGTCGTTAGTGACAAAAATTGTGTGAATGTACATAATTTAAAAGATTCGAAATTAAACGTCGAAGATTAAGCAATAAGATTGTCCAAGGATAAGCTCATATTGAAATTCTGATTTGAACATCTTAAGCATGTGTTCCTGGAATGGCATTTTTCCGAGATTTGATCATGTTTGGTAAAATATCTCACGTATTCTAAACGCCTGTGTGGTCGAGTACTCAACGCTGTTGGCTTCGGCTTCGGCTTCGGCTACGGTTCAAATTCCGGTACGGACAGTTTTATAAATTGATTTTTCGATCGATTTATGAATTTCTGTTCAAAGGCATGGATGTATGTGATGTCTTTAATTCCCCCCTCTCACCCATCCTATCCTATGAACGGGGCGTATCGAGAGCGATTAGCTTACCACTAATCCTGTCCTAGCCCTATCCTTCTATCCCTAACATAGTAACAAGCAGTTCTCTTAGAAAAACTTCTGTTGAGATATACTTCATTAGGAGTCCATATGCTCCACATTGGGAGCGGACAAGGTTAAAAAAAATGTATTCTAAATTATAAGCATTAATGCCATACATGCTTTATTTTAAATTAAATACAAAATGACAATGTTTAAATCTACTGAGTAAGTAAATCAATTCAAAATATAATAGCATGGAAAAAATAAAATGTCGTACAAGCTTTTTGAAGTAGCAACTGACTTCTTTTTCTCTCTGACACTTTCAACGAGAGCTTTTCATGTACTACAAAAGTGTGGGAGAAATGGGAAGCGTTAATGTAGACATCGGGAAGATGCTTATGTGCAACGTTATCTTATTATATGCTTTCATTTTGTACATAACAGGAGTGCACATGTGGTATATAGCTTGATGTTTAAAATTATATCGTCAGTGGTTTCAATATATATGTAGTTCGTAAAAATATTTAGTTTCAAAATACGTCTTTATTATGTCTTAATATGTTTTTGGCTACAAAATAACACCACCGGCTTAACACCCGCGTAGCACATACACTCAATTTTTTGTTTTTTTTTTCAGTGGAATTATGAAACGGTTAATTGTTTATTTAATTTTTTTTTTAGGGATTGACGTATGAATTTTTGTGTTTCTAAGTTTTCATTAAAATCTACTCATCTTCTATACCAGTGCTTCCCAACCTGAGGTCCGCGAAGATTTTCATTCTTTCAACATTCTTTTTGATAAAATATGAACATTTTAAATAAAAATTGTCGTTAGACCACAGATTATTGTTTTCAGATTTAAGGGTCCGTAGAATGAAAAAGGTTGGGGAGCACTTAGAAGGTCTTGTATTTTCTCTCCATTTACAAAACTTTAATATGCCTAAATAGATAAGCTGAGTGAAAGAAAAATTGTATTAAAAATATTTTTAAAAAAAGCTTTTATTTAAATGTACTAAAAAGATAAAATTCGGCCAAACCATTTCAGTGATTTGAATTTTTTGAAGTCTGTAATGTTCCATTGGCAAAACAGATAACTGTTTTATCGACGCAAATGTCACTTAATTTTCGATTATCAATTGACAGTTAAAAATTCGATACCTGCACTTATATTCCATAACACTTTATCGTTTTAAAGCATAATATTATAATAAAAATATAGCGCTGTAGTATTAAAATGCATTGAAACCGATTAATGCTTCCGCAAAGGCGTGAGATCATTTCGAAACTACTGACGTTTACGTAAAATTTTGACATTTCGAAAAATCCCGACACCATTGTCTCTTGGTTGTGGGTGACTCACAAAGCAAACTAAGAATAAGCTTATAATAATAACAGACAATTCTCAAAAACAAACATCTATCAAGAGAATTTTCGACGAATTCGGCGGCGATTTTGTGGAAGTTCATTTGTGGTTACTTTATTACTCCACTTACTGGCAAAAAAATAGAATTTAGTTGTTTTCAATTTAAATTTTTGGGCATAGATGTTTGAAATGTTATTTCTCTTCGACTTGATCTTGAGTTATTATTGTATTCGTGTGATTTAAATACTTCAAAATATTTGGCGAATGATACATAAAACATTTATTTACATGTGTGATTTAAAGGATTGTGTTATTACTGTTATATACATAAGTTAAATCAATTATGTGAATCACAAATTAAGATTTTCATTTAAACATTATTTATAAAAGCTACATTTGTGGTATAGGACATTCATTATGACTCTTATACTTTTTCAAAATATTCTTACAACACGCCATAATGCGAATTATTTTGTTACTAAGTTATGCATTTAAATTCATTCTTATAAATATAAAGCCGAATATTGTATCCTAAAATATTTTTTCTAGAGCTTTCGTATATCCTTTAAACTTTCTGGCGTTATCTTCCTACTTTTGCGTAAACTGGATTTACCGCCAAGCAGTAAATTTTTAGAAACTATCATTTTTTTACAGCAAAGCATAGTAGAGGAACATTTAACATTTACAACATACCCCTATCATATCTATACTGGGGTTGAAAACTCTTTTTATATGATTTATTCCGTAGTGTTAGAACATTATTTGCTCTTTAAACCATATTTTTTTTGGAGTTCAAATTTGCAATTTGTAATGATGAATGATTTTTTGATGATATTCATCAAAATCGAATCGTCATTAACCATCTTCACTTTACCTACAAATCCTCATTATCTATATATATAAAACAAAGTGGGGTTATTTACACCACGTATATCTCGAGAATTAGACCACGGTTTTCAATGATCTTTGCTTTAT
>CM062840.1:22511866-22566194 GCA_031772345.1 Himalopsyche anomala
ACAGCCCAAATGAGTCATATGATTTCAATTCTAGGAATTACGTAGAGACAAAATTGTTCTATAAATCTATATTATTAACAAAACTATAGATTCACAAAACATTTCCGCTCTGATATAAATTATTTATTGATTTGTACAAAACCCAGCTACGTCACCCGATAAAAATAAATTCAATTCAGATCTACTGACCTTGATTAAATTTTGCTTGCGGATTTTCCGGATTTTGTTTTTGACAACTTACTCTCGAAACAATCACTTAAAAGACTTCAAAAGTTTAAGCGCTATCAGAATTTCATAAACGATTTTTTGGAAAATTACTAATTAAACGTTTTTTCGTTTACGTCAATCATAAAATTTACAGAAGTTTTTCGTTTTGATCAACCAGTATTTTTTGGTGGATTTTAAATGTATAGAGTTTTATATTTTTAACCATATCTCTTATGAATATCAAACATGGGTTTTTAATATTGGCTATAACAGATGTTTTTTTTAAGTTATTTGGATTAGCAACACTTTTTCCAGCAGCAGTCATTTCCATTTCACCCTGAATAGATTTACACTAAATTAATGCTTGCAAATTGTGCAAAAATATTTTAAAACAATTTAGTAGAATCGTTTTTTCAGCGATAAGGCTCATTTTTGGTTGAATAGCTACGTCAATAAGCAACATTGTCGCATTGTAGTGAAGAAAATCTACTAGCCATTATAGACGCTGTTACATTTGGTTAACTTCGTGGTCTTTATTTCTTCAAAAATAATACCGGCCATGATTATTGTAATTTTCTTTCTCCAATTGAATGGCATTGTTATAGAAAAAAACTGAGTTTTCAACAAGATGACGAAACATGTCACACAACGTGCGCCACAATCAATTTATTGAAGCAAACATTTTATGTCCGCATAATTTTGTGTAATGGAGCTGTGAATTGGCCTCCAAGATAGTATGATTGAACATTTTTGAATCGTTTTATGTTAGAATATATAAAGTCGTTAACTAAGCCGACAAACCAGAGATGAAAATGTACATGGAAGCCAATATTTTCTGCGTTATTGCTGGCATACGGCGAACTCCAAAAAGTGGTTGAAAATTGAACTTCGAGCCATAAATCATATCACCTTACTCCCTATTAAAAGAAGTTGTTATATGAGAAATATTACTTACTTATAAACACATCACAAACGTTCATGATTTCAAACAAAAAAATACTTAGTAATAAAAAATAAATTCATGAATTTCTCCGAACTGGGATTCAAGCTTTTGAGTACTGCAGCCAGAGTTGACATATTGGCTATGGGTGCAACAATTTCTTTTTTTTTTTGAAATTTGAAACGAATAAAAATAGTTTGCATAAATTTTTTAAGTAAAATATTATAGATAAGCGGTTAATAACATTTGGAAAAAACGTATTGATTACTCTAACAAGTTTAAAAAATTAGTTTTTATCGTCCAGGAACGACTCAGAGTTTTTGTTGTCATGTCAATTTTTTCAGTTATATCCAATGGAACGTTTATTTATTTTATACAATGTAACTCAGTACAAAATTCACAAATACATATCGTCTGCAATATTTTGGTAATAAAACAAACCTAAAATAATATGTAGGTAATATTAAAGATAAAACTCGTCAGAAATGAATTATGAAATGTATGAAGACTTAGGATAGCTTGCCTCTATCAAATATTTGTTGAATGGTTTAAACTTTGGTAAACTTTTCAAGTTATATATGAATAAGACATATGTAGGTGTACGTGACGCCTTAAAACCTTCTCCACCCTTGCTACCCTAATCAAACATACAATGTGTAGGCATTTGCGTAAATAAGTTAATATATTTTGCTCCATTAGACGCTTTGTCATAGGAAAAACACGGGGAAATTAGTCAGCCTAAAAATAAGCATGATCGATGACGAGAAAAAAATAATAAGTAATGATGAATGATTAAACGTTATGAACAATAAAATAAGTAAGACGATTGTTCACTTTAAGATTCAAAATAACAATTAGTTTCTGTTAAATAGATAATTTGTATATCCATAAGAAAATTCTGTTACTACTAGCAAAAGCTACTTATGGATTCTTCAGTGAGTATTTACTTATATTTTTAACATATAAGACAAATAAATTTGAATCGTTCAAATTATGTTCATTCACACAAGTTTATTCACTAACAACCCGGGTTTTGCCTTTCGGCATCTTCAGGCGATCAAGTGCACGGATGAACTTGAACTGACGCTTAGTAAATAAATGTATTGTATTTTTATAAGACATAAATGTATCACTTAGTTTAATGCCATTACTGGCTAAATAAATTAACCCATGGGAATGCTTACATATTTGAATTGTGAGTAATTTCAAGAATTATATTTATTTGTTTGCTGGAAAAAAATGCGATTATATTTACTTACATGTAGGATACAAGAGTGGGAAATTTGGCAGATTTACCTGCTCATTTAAATTTAATATTCAAATTCACCCAGAACCTTCAGTTGAAATTTTTAATAATAAGTCAATTATTTTGAAAATACTTAAGCCAAAAATTCAGTAAATAGTAAAAAATACTCCGAAAAGACTAAATAAGAGAATTACTTATTTTTTGCATAGAACACTAACAAAACAAAAAAATTGCACACATACATTTTTTATGGTAGTATAAATAATTATGGAACATATTTTCAATGCATTTAAGGTCGCAACAAAAACGTCCTTGGACCCGTTACTGATAGAAATAGTTAAAAGTGTCCTGATGTTATGTTCAAATAAAGTTTTGGTCAAGGTTAACTAAAGGACGCCATAAAGCGATATCCTTTGTTAGTGTCCTTAGTGGAAAGGTACATTAGGTGAATTACTTTTTACCTAGGATGTTGTTTATTTAAATTTATTTAATACTAGCTGGTTCCCGGCAAGCGTTGCAATGCCATTTAAAGAAAGAAAGTGTTTTAATTATGTTTATTGAAGTGCATGTTTTCTTTTTCTGTCTGTTTGACTTTGACGTTAACTGTTGATTGTCTATGGTACTACATACGCGCCACCTACTGTAAGTTAATTGTAATCTTCACGCAAGTGCAAGCATTCGTTGTCAAAATGGACTGTATGGCAGACATACGAACATTGATTTTTATATATAAGACCTACTGTAAGTTACTTTTACTATGCATTTAAGCTTCCTGGAAGTGCAAGCAAAAAGTTTGTCAAAATTTTATTGCAATTAGATGAGCGGTTTGACAACGCATAAAATACGAACAAACAAACATTCATTTTAATATATTAGATTTTTTTATAAAAAAGGGAATTTCTATTGTGCTCGTACAAGTCTCGGAAGAACTAAAAAAAAAAAAAACCGTGTCACGCTGGTATTTTGGGGAAATTGGTAAATTCCTGGGTTTTTGGATTCGAAAGTCAGTAAATCGGACAAATGTCCTGGATTGACTCGCAAGAAATCTGGCAACCCTAGCTGTAACCTTTGCAGTGTTCAGAAACACACTTTTGTACTCTTACCACTTTTATTTACCAAGATCAGCACCGGTTTCGCTCTTGGCAAGCATTATCAACTGAAAAGAAATAGAATTTAACAGTGTTATTTGTACAAAACAAATTGAAATAACACTGCTAAATTATATTTCTTATCAGTCGATAATGCTTGCCATGAGCGAAACCGGTCCTGATATTGGTTTATAAAAGTGAGAATAAGTACAATGGAATATTTTGTTTTTTTTTCAATATAATGCCTTTTCACCAAGTATTGACAGTGAACACCCTAAAAGTGAACTTGCAGTATTCGTTTTGAAAATCATTCAAACACACATACTGTTTTACTTTTCTCATAAACGTCAAAAAAAAATCTAGAATAAATAATGTTAACAAATAAACATCAAATTAAATTAATGTGTCTTTCTGAATTGTCTAAATAAAAGGACCAACCAGACAGCTTAATGTCGGATTATCCAAACATAAATACAAAACAATCTCCAAGTCTACTAATTTTTAAAAAAAAACATATTTCAAACTGGCAAATTCGAGGAAAAAACATCATCAAAAACTTTAAAAATAGCAAAATATTTTAAATTTTATATCATATATAATACAATAAAAATTTTCAATATCATAAAATATGTTGAAAAATATGATTTTAAATGTAATAAATTGTCTATGTGTTTCTCGGAATATTATTTAAGCTTACAATATTTTCTGAAATAAGGGCTTTCAAAATAGTACAAAAAAGCTTTTTTTGTATATCCGTTGCAAATAAACGAGTGTTAGAATTCATATAAATATATGCTGATCGTCACTATCATTTCATCAAAGAAACACGTACGACAGTCAGCTTCGGAAATCGAAAATAAATTTCTCCCAATGGAAGTATTTTTGGGAATCATATTTGAATCAAAATAAAAGTCATTGATTCAAACGTTTTCCTTTGATAATACAGCCTTCATTCAATCGTACTCTCTTTAGAAATACCTGGTCTACCTTTTCATATTGATCGGTTTTATATAACGTATGGAATTTTCAAAATCTTTTCATTTTATTTTCATGTAATTTTTTTGTGAATATAGAAATAGAGCTGTTATTTCTTTATTATATCATATATCTTTTGTTCACTTTTGTTAAATTAATAACCGATTTGTTTTTAAACTACAACTTAACAGTAGATTTTTTTAACCATGTCCGCTGCTAACGTGAGCATATGGATGTCTAGTAAATTTCATCAAGTGCTACTGTTACTCAGTTGCTCAACCTCTATTTTTTCCCACATAGAGTAAAGATAAATGAATGGAGCTAAGACAGAACAAGTGATTAACATATCGCTATCACTACGCCCCTTTTTAGAATAGAGTAGGTAAGAAGGCATTTTACTGACCACAGATGTCATTATCGATTGAAAAATCAATTAATGAAACTGCCTGTACCATTCATTAAGTGTTTCATACTTTGTTGCACCATTTTTTTGTAAATATAGCAAAAAAAAATATATATTGCACTTATCATTCACGTTCATTTGAGGAACTATTTAAATATATAAAAAAAAACATAGAATATGTACAATAATAAAAAAAGCTTGTGCAGAATAAAATTTTAATTTAATTTTTGAAGAGTTCGCATATGTAGAAACGGTTCACACGCTTTACTGTTTCTTTTTGCACGTTGATTTTATCTAGATGCATTTCGCTTAAGATCCCCTAATGATATTATTATATATAAACATAGATATGAACACGTGTAATCGTATAAATTAAATATATGCTTATTACCATATTAATTTGTCTTGACGTATTTGTTATGCAGCACACAAACAAAAATATTTTGATTAGCCCATGCGCAGAGCATTAAGTGTTAAATGATTTTATAAAACACAGTTAAACCTAAATTTACAATAATTTAATTTCTTCAAAGTCATATATTATATTTCACTTTGGTATTATTAGTCTTTCTTTGTTTTTGATACTTTCACATTATTAATTAAAGAAATGTGTCTTGCAAACTTGTTGCTGTCGAAAGTTATGACGATTTTTATTTTCGATTGAAATTTTAGCTTAGAAAAAAATCTTTCCCTAAAAATGTTGCAACGCTCGGCGTTATTGTGAATAGGTCTGTACTAAGCAAAAAATCTGGGTAAGTATCTATATTCAGTGTAATGCTCAAGAAAGTCGATCGAGGGTTGCAAACAGATACTTATTTTTTCATCCCTAAGCATCCTTTGTTGGTACTTTTATATACGATGATCATACCCGATTTCAATTTTCTATGTGTCATAAATGTGTTGTGATAGGGGTTGCGAGAGATAATAGAGTTTTATTGGAAACATCTTATATTCAATAGGAGATTTCTACAAACACGATCAAATGTTTTCCTATTGGAGGACAATGAAAATACAATGCGAATATGTATAAGCAAGATATTATAATAATGGAACTTTGTTAAAACAATATTCCTAAAATAGAATACTTTTTTATGACTTTTTATTCAAGGAAGAAATGAATATTAATAATTATAAGTAAACTTGAGAATCAATTAGCCTGCTTTATGAGGCACGAAGATAATGACTCTGAAGAATGATTAAATTGCTCATATGGTTTTTTCAAAATTGCATTTGGTCTAAATCAGTGATGCACAACCTTTACCATCTAGCGCGCCGCATAAAACAAATGTATCGTGGCTTCGGGCCGCAAAGAAAAAAAATGATTTAAAGTACGCTCAATCCTTTTTTTATACAGAAAATATGTATGTTCTATGTAAAACAGCGTTAAAAACGTGTAAAAGTGAATTTAGATAAATGAGTAATAGGTTCCATTTTATTATTTTGAGCGTGTTATTTCGAAAATAAATAAGCCATGCAAAAAAAAGATCAAAAGAAAGAGAGTACTTGCTTATTAAAAATCATTTTATTGTGAAATATTTATGTTTCATTTATATGCAATTCATAAGTTAATGCGTTCATGGTCTTTGTTAATTTTTAACTATTTTTTTTAATTTGACATAATATTTGTAAGCCTGTTTCTATGAACCGATTTATTCTCCTTTATTGAAGAAAAAGCTTGCTCACATTTGTTTAATAAATGTTTTACGTAAAAAAAGTATGTTTGAGAAAGAGATTTAAGGGCCGCCACAAAATTCAAAAAGGGCCGCATGCGGCCCGCGGGCCGCGTTTGTGCATCACTGGTCTAAATAAAGGTTATTTTAACTACCAAAAAGTATTTCAAGTAAAGGTTTTGTTGAGAGTTGATTGAGCTTTAAGCTCTTGGGTGCAAGTGAATTAGAAAAATCAAAATCTTTTATAAAATTAAAATAAATTTCATTATATTGTTTTTAAACATAAAATACTTGAAAGCATAATTAATTTGAATGATCTATGGTGAAGCTAGTTTGCAAAATTTATGGATAAATTTTATAACTAAAAACCAATGTGTAGTTACTGAATAGATCTAATGAAATTTCTTTACCGTCTTTCAATTTCATAATAACCTTTCATGAGTAAATAAATGTTATATATTGTTCGGCATTCCTGGTTATTGTTATTTGAATGAATCTTAACTTGGGTAGACACCGTGTATATAGTAACCATCCAACGTTACGAAATCGTGACAGGTTTCATTTCTGGATGTAATGAAATAAAGATTAATGCATGAATTTATGATTTCAAACACCGCTTTTAAGACAGATCGTCGATTAAAACGAAGGTTATATGTGATATCAATAATTGCTAATAAAACACTGCATAATATTAAACTTTTAGTTTTGCGGCAATTGCTGAAAGCCACGAAGTATTGAACCACAATATACCATCCATTTTGGCTCTATTTTTTTTTCTATTAATTTCTATTCCTCATTGAACTACCAACCACACCACAGTGTCCATCTTAGTTTTCTTTATAAATATATAAATAATCAATTTTTATACATGAAGTTTTTACCTGTCGGAAAATTGATACTTTGTTAGTTAAGTCCAGCGATTCATTGAATATTTTTTATATCTCTTTCACTGCTGGATTAAAAAGCTTTGTGGGGCGTAAAAAGTGCGTTAATGGCATTAAAAGCTTACGTGAAAGTTGACATAACTTTCCTAACTCGTAAAAACAGTATATAAGTAATGCCAATAAAAGCTTGAAGTATAAACACATCTGTAGGGCGTATTGAGCTATAAAAGTGCTTTATTAAAATGGGAAATACTCCGAAAGAAAACGTTTTAATGAAAAACAGTTTCCTTATCAATGGAAACAATTTACATTTTAAGATCTTCGTGATAACTATGGAAGAGTTCATCGTATATCCACGGTCGATTTTATAGTTTAAAACAATGTATAAGTACTCAATCAAGCTTTTTATGTGATTAAAATTTTACTCGATTGCTCTTTGCTATCAATGAAAAAATGTACACTTTTTCAAATCGAATAACAATATTCGTGCATTGAAAAAATCAAAGAGTTTGTTATATATTTATTTTGTATCTATGTCTGCTTCTTATGTCCGCATATGGCTTCCTAATGGAAGTATCTCAACAGAAGTTTTTCTACCCATGCCTGCGAACAGAAATCGATAAATTCTGTTAAAAAAAAGTCCGGCAAAGAAACCCACAACGCTAACTGCTGCGCCATAGAACCTGACGTTGAGTTTATTATACTGATCAAATTATGAATGTTTTCATTCAGGAGTTTAATCCTTTTGCCACAGTATTTGCAAAATCAATGTTTTCTTTATTTCCACTCTTAATATATACCACACGGACGTTTCGGAGAACAGAGACTAATTTACAAAAATAGTTGACTATTCATTAGCTCAATAACCTTTTTAAAAAGGTAAAGGTAGAATGATTAATATGAAAAATAATTATATCATTGCAATTAGAAGTTATATAAACATAACATAAATACAAAGTATTACAATTTTGAAAAATCCGTAACCGGACCGGTAAATAATATCTATTTGGAGGTAATTTCATATTTTAAGAGATTATTTTAGTAAAAACACAATATTATTTTGTACTTCATTCCACTGAAACAGATGGTTTCCAAATGAAGACTGTTCATCCCCTTTCTTAGCACAACTCAAATGCTCTTTGATTCGAATTTTAAACGATTTACCTGTTTGACCAATTCTTGGTCTTTGAAAAATTTCTTTTTCAGAATCTTCCTGGCTGTCGATTATGTTTAAGCATGTACATTCACCAACTACTTGGAAGCGGGGAAAAATAGAAAACTATCATTAAGCCTATTCAATCTATTAATGTCATTATTTTCATTGTATCACTTTGTCGAAGAATTCCCAAATTTTAATTATGTTTGTAATTACTTTCAATCCCCATTCTAAATTTATTAATCTGAGATGACTTTTTAATTATATGTTAGATGTGTTAAACATTTTAATTTTGTGCTATTTTAGAATCACTTTTAATGCAATTGGTATTTTCTTTTCAATGCCAATTGTTGATTATAACTGTTCATTTTTGTATAAATAGCATTGTTCAATTATATTTCTTATCAGTTGACGATGCTCGTAATGAGCGAAACCGGTCCTGACATATTAAATAAAGTGGAACGAAGTACAAAGGAATATTGTGTTTTTACTAATATAATGCCTTTCCACCAAGTATTGACAGTGAACACCCTAAAAGTGATTTTAAGAGATGTAGAGCTTAAACATAAAATAAAACACCGTATGTCGAATCTTGGCTACCAAATCAGCCTATCGTATCTGGTTTATCGGCGTAGACCAGTAATTTTACATAGCTCTACAGACAGTGCTAACGCGAGGTTATTTGGTGGCCTAGGCAAAATTCACCATAAAATCGTGTAGAATTTTGAGATTCGTGATTGACAAATTTTTGCTCAGCGATTTTGAAATTACTGGGAATTTACTGATTTATTCAAATGAAAAAATGTGAAACCTTTTTTTAACTTAAAGTTATTTGCGGAGTTTCTTAAAACGAAAAAAAATGGATTTTTTTCTCTTGCTCGATTTTGCTGCACTGTAAAGAGCAGTAATTTTTGTGATGGTAAAGTTTTTTTACGTTTTTGAGCTACTGCATGAAGCTCACTGCTCACTTTTTAAATTTAGTTGCCATGCCAATAAATATTATGTATTTGGAAGCAATATTTTGTCACCTGCTGTGGTCTAGTTGGTTAGAGCTAGCTCTACCGATCGGTGGGTCTGGGTTCGATTCCCGGTAAGGTCAATTTCAAATTGATTTTTTCTCAATTTTAATTTGATATCTAAGACATGGGTGTTTGTGAAGTCAATTCTCCTTGAGTTAATCTCATGTGACTTTCAAAAATTCTCATCGAGTATATCTCGTATGAACTTCAAAATATTTGACGCATTGGCGTAAGCTGTAATGTCAAATATTTTTTTTAATTGAAAAATTAAAAAGATTATTTTATTTGTGAATGTGTTTAATGTAGTGCTCTTCTTGATAGCTCTGCACGGCCTTTATTATCTTGCAAACAAACCGTTTGTAAATAATTAACATTGTCAGTAGAAAATTGAGTGGGTTTTATTGACGATTAGGTCTTATAGCTGAGTAGATTGTAAAATCTGGCCTTAATCCTTTACTATGTACAATGTACATACATTCACTCCTACGCGCGTCAAAAATGCTGACTTGGATCGTTGAGTGAAAAGCACTTACAAATTTAATAAGCAAACTTGTCGAGTGTGTTACTTTTATTACGATTTAAACAAAATAAAAAGTGTATACAATTTGAACAGCATCTTGTTTAAATAAATATATTAATATTAACTTAACGTTTGATGCTAGGTGGCCTCTCCCAATATACGAAAATATTCAAAATATTTCTGCTTGGAAATCTCGTTAAAAAGATTAAGATCCGTCTTTATAAAACATTCCACTCCTTGATTCCAACATAACCTTACCAAATCTGACTTCAAATAAACCTTTTCTCACTTTAAGGGTGTTTACTATCAATACTTGGTGGAAAAACATTATATAAAGAAAAAACACAATATTTCTTTGTATTTAATTTTCACTTTTATTCATCAAGTTCAGGACTGGTTTCGCTAATGGCGAGCATTGTCATTGTGATAAGAAATAAAATTGAACAGTCCTATTTATACGAAAACAAATTGAAATGAAAAAGTGTATGTAACAAACAATTACCTGCATAACGAAGCCAAATGGATTTTTAAAAGCCATTATGAACTGATGTGCTTAATTGAAGACTTTTTACCAAGGTATAATAAATGCGCTAGTAATACTTTGTCGATTATAAAAAAAACTGACTTATTTATTTTTAGCTTAGGTACATTATCTTTAAAATTAAATGGGATATACAATAAAAATTGTCAACCAAAACACAAAAAAGCTTTTTTTCGTAAATATTTTCTCTTAACTCGCCTTTCTTTACTTTTGTAAAAAAGTTCAAGGTCGTGCGGCTAGATTTTTTTAAATAAATTCACACTTTTCAAAAGCTTATTGTTTTTGTCTGGTGGTTTTTAGAGGAAAAACATTTTTTTACGTCAGGAAAAAACTCTTGGACTTTCAAAACAAATAGTGTTTTACTTTTAAAGGTTAAGTTTTGCTGAAATCTTAGAATTATTTATTCTATTTGAAAACAAGATTTAGTTTAGGCATTTATAAACTTACACTAGGGGTGTCCCGTGGTGGTTTTTTCGTGTTGGTTCCGTAGTTATAGTAGTCAGGGGCCAAGTACCTACAGACTGTTTCATAAATTGATTTTTCAATCGAAGCATGGATGTTTGGATCGTCTCAAATCCTGACCTCCTCATTCGGTCAAAAAACGAGGACGAAGGAAACCAATAAGCTAACATTGTATCATATTTTCGTTGGGTCAGTACTCAGTAGTCAAGCGATTAACGTTGATGGTTCGGTTTTTGTGCTCACCAGTTCAAATTTCAGTATGGACAGGTGATTAATTTATTTTTCGATCTATGTATACATTACTGTTAAGAGATATAATAAAAGTGCGTGTTGTCTTAATTCCCAAGCATTCATATCAAATCCTAAAAACGAGACTTAACAAGAGCGATTAGCTAACTAATAATCCTGTTCTAGCTTTTTTCTTAAGTCTCTACTCTCTCTGAAATTGAGAAGTTAAACAACTGAATAACAGGATTTTTGTCAATTAACTTATCTAAAGATAAACTTAATAAAATATCCATATTATCTTGATTTGGACCTGAATCTAGACTGCTAGAATTTTAGAAATGCTGACAATAATTTAATCGCTATACCATAAAAATTGAGACTATGAAAAGATGAGTTGTTACTCTGCTTATGTCTTGTTTTAAGGATCAGATAAATAAATATAAGGGCAGTAAAATTAATCATCACAGACACCCGTAAAATTAAACACACATCCACAAATCATTCGAAAAATCATTGTATGAACTTGTTCATGCACTGCAACCACCGATTGCAGGATAATGTAAAAAAAAAAACTTTTATATTCGTAAAGAATAATTTAAAAAATCAAATAAAATAAACCATCCAAACTAACGATGATTATGAAGACAGGCGTGAAAATTCCCCGACACTTGATAATATTTGTTTGCGATTCTCTTAACTTTAATCTTTCAAATAATAAAGCTCTACAAAAATGCTATTATTATTTATAGATATTAGACAGTAAATAGATACATTAAACAACTGTTACTACCCTAAACATCAAGGAAAATCTAATCCTATGTAACGTTCAAACTCTTATGTAAGTATTATATTCTGGAACAAATCGTAGGCTTACGAAAATGGGTACTATAATAATTAATTTACCTAATAATGGAGCTTTTGCAAACATACATCTTTTAGCAATATCATTAATAATAGCTAGCTGTTGCCAACATTTTCAAATACTTCAAGAATCTTCATTAAATGTAATACATACAATTATTACATTTGTATCTAGGTATTTCAAGTTTTACTGTTAAGACGTTTACTTTATTATACAACTGCCTGTTTTTTTCTACTTTACGTAATTTGTCGCAACAGGTTGAAAATAAATGCAAGGAGGTCCAATATGTAATAACTCAGATAGAAACCCAGGAATTTACGAAATTTCCAAAATGAAATAATGTGGGAGCTTTTTTTAGCTCTCATACAAATATCAAAATTTTTGCCTGGTTGCCTGTTTTCAAAACCTTTCGAGAATTTTTCAAGACTATTACTATCACAATTCAGGGATATCGGGATCACAAAATTGGACGGGATCTCGGGATTAGAGGACCTAAGGACACGGACTAGCTCATTGACAGGTTATCGGGAAGGTTGACAGCTTTATATTCTTTAGACCAGGGGCGGGGAATCTTTTCATTTCTAAATGCCACATTCATTTATCTCATTCAAAATAAGACCGCAGTAAAGAAAATGTTGACACTAGGGCTTATACAAAAACCGAGTTTTGAAAAAACCGGTTTTCGAATGTCAATATTGTTCGAAAACCGGTTTTATCTGGTTTTCGAAGTTTTACAAAAAAATGGATAACTCAATTTAAATAGCGAGAAAAGGGTTCATTTTTAATGTTATTTATTTATATACATAATAATACAAATCAATACATTATTTGGTGTTACTCTTCAGAAAATATGATTTAAGAAAACAAAAAGCGTCCACTGATCGTTTTGTAACAAAATTTCCTGGTATCGAAAATACCCTCTCGCTGGGTAATGATGTGGGGCATATGGTCTTTAAGCCATCAAATAAAAAATCAAAATTTTCTGTCCTTTTGTTTATAGACTCGTTTATGGAAAATTCGGCACAACCGGTTACCAAGTTGAAAAACCGGTTTTTAAAAGCCCTAGTTGATACTCCCCGCCTTTTTTTTCGATTTTCGAACATATAATGGGTTGATTATGCTCTTTTCCCAAGCGCTTGCGTATAACTTTTTGATCATAGTGAAGATTTTTATCAAGTCAAAAGGCCACAGGCTCCCCTCTACTGCTTTAAAGTAATAATCCCGGAAGACTGATATCACTGAGAAAAGCCTGATTTTAGCACAAGAATAACTTGAGCAATAATTAAATTAATGCAAAATATGTGATATAACCAGCATTACTCTGTTGAAACTAAATGCCATTATATCGTTTAGATTTTTTTAAGGTGCCACTTTACACGAGAAAACACTATTATCATATATTGGACGTAAGGAGGTTTGACTTCTGAAATTAGGGAAAGAGCTTGGCATTTACCTGTTAGTCAACATCCGTGCAGATACGTTGGAAATGGCACCAAGCTGTGAATTTACATATCTATAGATCTTCAACTGTTCTTCTGGTCTGTGTAATTGGAACGTTTTGAGCTAAGAATGAGTATTGAAAATAAGATGCTCTCGACAACGCTAAATTAAGGAAACGTGGCAATTATTATAGTATTGGGCAGGGAATCTAACACGAAAATCAATCCCAAATACAAAAGTATTTATCTTAACTATTGTTTTTGTTATTATAATTCATTATTGGCTCAAAAACATCATGTTGGGGATAACTCTTTCGTCAACTTAAGACTCAACCTACTTATTCATCAAATATTAATATTATTGTCGAACTAGCAAAATGTAATACAATATCAAGTTATAAGTTTTCCATCGCAGCAAATCCTGTAATCAATAGCCAAAACACCACATGGCACGTGTTAACATTATTTACTCGTAACTATTTTGTTTCTAAAAGTTTTACCTCATTATTGTACCTGTAAAGATTAATTCACGTCATTATTTATGAATTATTAGAAGGATATATTTCATTATAAGAAATGTAATGCTGAATTTCCATGAGAAAAATATTTATTACTTTTAGGTAATATTTCACATCCTCAGTTAATTGGGTCGATAATCTTAAATTTACTCTTTTAATTTACGTATAAAGCTAATTTTTTTTCTGTTTTAAAAAAATATGCATTATCGAACACAAATTAATTGTTTCATATAAGATATAAACGGTGTATTGCAAAGAAAAGATCATCGTATTCCTTTAATAAAAAAAAGCTTCAGTTATGTTGTTTCATACAACTGAACGATAGTTAGTCAAGCATTCAGACAAAATCATATTTGGTTTTAATTTTATTTTAAGTTTGAGAGAATTTATTAAAAACACAATTATATCTTCAATGTATTGAGTGGTAGAAATTCATGTTTAATATAAAATTAAATTTTATTACGTTGTTATTTCCATATGTTGTGTTACAAAATGTGACACGTGCTTATTTTTAAGTAGAGCATCCAATCCCGGGCCCTTTTTGTAATCCTGTGATTTCGGGATTCGCAAATTTTTAAATCCTGGGATTGAAAACTCACCATACAAAATGTGACACCTTTTTTCAGGTTTCACGCAGATTTCAAATTTTTTGCATAGTTGTCTATTTTCAAAAAGTTTTTGGTAATTTTTCACTACTTCCCGAAATCCTGGGATTGTGATAGTACTAGCCCCAGGATTTCGAGATCAAAATATTATACGGGATCCCTGGATCGGAGGTCTTATTCGTAAGCCTAGCGATGTTAAGTCTGATGATGCTTCTCAAAGACGTGAAACAGTGGAATAACAAAGCTACCAAATTTAATTTCATATTATCATAATGTATAAACATCTAAAATATTCATTTTTAATAGTATAAGTATAATAATAAATTAAGTTTTATTTTCCGTTTAATTTTTTGAGTTAAGAAACATCGATTTGATGAAAATTACAAATTTAATTTTGATCTTAAATTAATGTTGGTATATGAATATCTGTAATATATTACATGTCGGATCGTTATGCAAAACCAGCATAATTTCTCAATGATTACATCATAGATGTCTAATAAATGGTTGCTAGGTAACACAGTAACACGGTTACAGATAAAAACAAGTGATACATTTCTCTCTAAGTTTTCATTTTATGAACTATCCTTTAATTTGTGATATTCATGTACAGATTCAAACGAAGAAAATTTGTTTTAAGACAGCACTTAATCAAATCAAATATGCATTTCTGACTATTTTCAAATCATCATTTGTACCGTATTAAAAAGTAAAATTTAATCCATTTTCAAACATTTTCTGTTGAAGTACGTATGTACATTGTTATGCTATATTTTTTTTTGTGTTAAGCCTTCACAAATAAGGGTAGGTGATATAAAAACGCTGAGTAAGGATTAGAAAGCTGTCATCAGCTCCGGCTGTGCTTGGGGTAAAGTTTATATAATTTTTCCGCGAAGTAACACCGGAAAACCTTTCACATCGAAAATGTACGAACATTTTCCTCAAACTGGTGCAAAATACGCAGAATTCGGTTGGGATTTTACTATAAAATCAACATTGTATAATTTTGTTAAAATTGAGTTTGATAACAAAACAGCGGCGATGAAAACATTAATTGAAAATTATTACTTTATAATTTACAATTTAAAAAAAAGCGAAATTATCAACATATTATATTTAGAAAATTAACTTTAACAAAAAAGTGTTATATGGAATAATACAAATTTAAATTCACGTTTTTATTGAAATTAGATTAGTAAATGTATTTATGTTTTATTTTCACAAACAAATTTAGACTGTATGATAAATAAAACTATTTTTCTCATACGTCTCAAATATAAAATATTATATTTATTTATAATAAAAGAATGTAATGATTAATCGGCTCAACCAAGTTTATGTTTCATATTAGATTGTGGCATATAAATCCAAGATATATTTAAAACATATATTTTGAAGACTCTCAAGTACTACTGTACTAGTCTCCTTAATTAATTTTAAGTTAGAATTGTATTACTTTTATTAAGTACATATCTAGTGTCATTATTTTTAAATAATATCTTAAAACTTTAAAATATGAATGAATGAAGATTTTAATAAAATAAAATAATAAATGAAAAACTTGATTCAAGTAATTTAATGAATAATTTTGATTTTACCTGAATTCAGACATTTTCTTCGATATTATCTTAGGTATTTTCCCCAGTGTTATAATAAAGATTTGGCAAAATTAATGCTTGTTATATTATACAAATATATCCGAGAATATTTCGAAAATCTGGATTTTCCACAAAATTGCGGAAACAGTATTACCACAAAACAGCAATGTTTCTCAACATTTGATAAGTTTTTTAAAAATATTATTATTTTATTACTGAGTGATAATTTTATTTTCAATACCATAGGTGAGTGGTCACATACAAGCGCATTTTTATTTATAATTGATATAAATTCTTTGTTTGTAATTAGTCAGTTAGTTGGTGCATTGATTATACCAGTTTGCAAAAAAAGCATTTATTTTGTAAGCAATTATTGTCAATGCTGATTGAAGGCAAATAATTGTTCATTCGAATTAGTTTTAAGCTCTTATTTGTGTTAGATTGAAATTGATGCATCTACATTTATATATTAAAATTATCTATGTAACATACGATGTCGATTTAAGAGGCTTAATCCTTAAAGCTGCAATTTTTTATTTGCCGTTAACTCAGATATTTTATAATTTAAGATTTTGACTGAAGGTGGTTTCAATATTAAATTTAAATCGTTCAAATTATGTACATTCACACAAGTTTTGTAATTAACGACCCGGGTTTCACCATTCGGATTTTCGCCCAGGGGTTTTTCTTTTCGTCAGCAACAGCTTTAAACTTATTGATACATTTATTTCTTATACATTCATTTACTAAGCGTCAGTTCAAGTTCATCATAGTGACACAACTTGTGTGAATGTACATAATTTGAACGATTCAAATTCAGATATTTGAATCGGTTTCTTACCAACTTTTGCTAGAACAGTGACAATATGTTATTTAATGAAAGCAAACATGGCAAATAATAGTAATCAATTGAACATGATTTGGAGTTTCCACTGAAGTTGCTTGATGGAATTTTAATTATAAATTTGAATTGTTTGTATTTTGTACTTTTCCATGAGTTTTGTCGCTAACAAACATTTTTGAATACGATTCAAACTTGCAAACTCGAATATTTCATCATAAAAAATTGTATTATTTTCAGGTATATTTTACAATACTGAATTACTGTTCTCGTGGGTGCTAAAATTGGAAAAGTTTAAGAGTCGAAGCTAATCGAAACGGATGAGGATACGTAATATCTGGAGCATATTATGCCGAGGCGGAATTGCTGTGTTGCGTGCAAGCAAAAATAAAATGGTACACTCCGTAAAAAATAAATAAATGTTTCTCGGTTCACTTAAAAGGGTGTATCAGCAGTGATTTTGCGTCTTTTTACGATTATTACGTCTGTTTGCGAACTTATTTACGAGAAATGCTCAAAACAGGGACCATTTTTGTAGCTAAGTTGTTAAAAATAATGTCCGGAGGTATCGGATAACTACATCGTAATACTAGCGATCAAAAAGTCTACGCCTCTTTTTTTAAATAGCAATTTTATTATTAAACTTTAAATTAAGTTCATACTTGCAATTCAATAAGATGAAAATTCATTTTAACCCTAAATAATATCAACAATACAAAGCTTGTATTCCATATTATTTTATATTATAACCAACGATGTTTACTGGTGAAGAAACCAACCAGTGAAAATTTTGCGGTTTTACAAATTTTAATCAAACAAAGGTTTTAATATCAACAAACATTTTTTTTCATTATCTACAGTTTAATAAAATATTTAAGACTTCTCGATGTAAGCAAATCCACATCATTCTGGTTCTGATTTTTTTTTAAAACAATGTGTATTTTAACTTATGATAGGAAAGCTTATTTTAGCTGTTAACATTAAAGCATATTAATATTGAAATATAAAGCATATAAAAAAATGATAGGAAATAAAAAGGCTCTCACCAACCTCATTAATAAATTGACATGTTTATTTATTTAATTAGCATTGCACAAGATTGACAAATTAGTACAATTAAATATTTAAAGCAGTTTAAAAAAAGGGAAGAAAGTCAACTGGGTAAGCTTCGATGAACTCTACTTTAATACAAAAAACTGACCCACGTTTACGTGGAATATGCCGACATCCGAAGCAATATTGTTGAACACTGTTAAGCACCGTGTTGTGCTTTGTTGCTCATCCCTATTCTTCATATACTAGTAAATCCTACGGGTGGTCATCAAAGTTTTTGATGATGATAGAGTCCATCAGGCTGGAAACAGACAAGATTCAGGCTTCACTGGGGCATCCGTAGCACATGCCCAAACAAACACCATCATCACAGAAAATTGTTCACCCAAACATTAAAATTTATTATCTATTTTAGAATAGATATATTATATGTACGTACAACAGAGAACGGATTTGATGCACAGAGATAGTTTGCCCCTTGTTAGTTTAATTTTAGTGTGGTTCAATCTGGGAAAATATTACTTATTATTGATTGAATTTGTTGAATTGAAAATGTCCTGCGGTTCGTATAATTCGATATACATAGGACAGAAGGAAGGAGTATATCGACTCAAGCTAAATAGCACGTAAGATCGTTAAACAATAAAAATCAGACTCACAATTTGCAAACCAATTTATTACAGAATCTCATGACATAAATTTACATATTTGTTATAAAGGTCCAAAACTTAATGCACTTGAGCAATTAGAAATTAATAGGCATAATCAAGCCAACGAGATTTTAAATGAGCAAACAATCATCAATCCATCACCGTTACTAAAACCTCCAATGTAACTTATTATAAATACCAGTTTAATTTAAACTAGTTTACCTTTAACAACCTCATACTTGTTATAGTTTTTAGAAACACTAAATTCATGTATAATAAATGTAATAATTGTAATATAAATTTGGATGTTAGAGCAAATAACAAAATGTTTTGTGTATCTCTTCTAAGGCAGAATATATAGCTGAGTATATGTAATAATTTAAGATTTCGACTGAAGGTGCTTGGTGGAATTTCAATATTAAATTTGAATCGTTCAAACTATGTACATTCTCACATATTTTGTCACTAACGACCCGGGTTTCGCCTTTCGGCATCTTCAGGCGTTCAAGTGCACGGATGAACTTGAACTGAGTTCGTACGTTAGTGTCAAAATCTGTGAGAATGTACAAAATTTGAACAATTCAAATTTGAGTATATACAAGTTCAATCATTAGACGATGGCGCACGTCGAAATAGCTATGTATAAACTCACCTTATAAAAAATTGTAGAGCTAAACACGGTGATAGTTTTTACTTTACTTTATTACTTACATATTATATTAGGAGTAAATATTTTTTTAGAATTTAAAAACGCATAGCTAAAATTGTAAATGAATTTATTCATTTAATTTAAAAAAAAATTCTAGATGTTATTATTTTTGATTCAGCCCTAGATCTGTATTTCAGTTCTGTGGGAATCTCTTGACGTCGATTCTATTAAGGGAATTGAATTGAAATGGCATTTTACGTTCAACATTATATGGATTGACTACCAAATTATTGACAAATATTAATAGTTCTGATGAAGGCATACGCTGAAATAGATGTCAACTAAATAAAAAATAAATATTCGTAGAGCTATTTTTTACATTATTGCAATGGAGTTTTACCAAGTAAATGCCAATTTAATCAATAAATATTAACCTTTATACAAAACTCTTTTGTTCAATAAAAAAAAAAAAAAAAAAATAATGATATTTTATTGCTGAATAAATAATAATATGATATATCAATGATACGAGAACGACAATAAAGATGATAAAACATAATGCAAAGAATTTCTAGCAGAAGTTCAAAGCTAAAAGACAAAAGGCTTTGGTTATTCAGTAGATATTTTCTATGAATAAAAGGTATTTCAAATATAAAAAAAACATGAAAAATTAAATTTATGATTTTGTCTGTAGGTGGATTTGAAAGAAGGTGAATTTCAATATTTAATTTGAATCGTTCAAATTATTTACATTCACACAAGTTTTGTCACTCACGCCCCGGATTTCGCCTTTCGGCATCTTCAGGCGTTCAAGCACACGACTGATCTTGAACTGACGTTTAACAAATGAATGTATCGTGTTAATCCGTTTCGCCAGCAATGGCTTAAAACTTAGTGAGTAAACATTTATTTCTTAGATAAACACGATACGTTCATTTACTCAATCTCAGCTCAAGTTCATTCGTGCGATTGAACGCTTAAAGATGTCGAAAGGTGAAACCCGGGTCGTTAGTGACAAAGCTTGTGTGAATGTACATAATTTAAAAGATTCGAAATTAAACGTCGAAGATTAAGCAATAAGATTGTCCAAGGATAAGCTCATATTGAAATTCTGATTTGAACATCTTAAGCATGTGTTCCTGGAATGGCATTTTTCCGAGATTTGATCATGTTTGGTAAAATATCTCACGTATTCTAAACGCCTGTGTGGTCGAGTGGTCAACGTCGTTGGATTCGGCTACGGAGGGCCCGGGTTCAAATCCCGATACGGACAGTTTTATAAATTGATTTTTCGATCGATTTATGAATTTCTGTTCAAGGGCATGGATGTATGTGATGTATTTAATTCCCCCCTCTCACCAGTCCTATCCTATGAACGGGGCGTATCGAGAGCGATTATCTAACCACTAGTCCTGTCCTAGCCCTATCCTTCAATTCCTACTCTCTTTAGAAAAAGAGAGTAACAAACAGTTCTCGTAGAATCACTTCTGTTGAGATAAACTCCATTAGGAGTCCATATGCTCCACATTGGGAGCGGACATGGTTAAAAAAAATGTATTCTAAATTATAAGCAATAATGCAATACATGCTTTATTTTAAATTAAATACAAAATGACAATGTTTAAATGTACTGAATAAGTAAATCAATTCAAAATATAATAACATGGAAAAAATAAAATGTCGTACAAGCTTTTTGAAGTAGAAACTGACTTCTTTTTCTCTCTGACACTTTCAACGAGAGCTTTTCATGTACTACAAAAGTGTGGGAGAAAAGGGAAGCGTTAATGTAGACATCGGGAAGATGCTTATGTGCAACGTTATCTTATTATATGCTTTCATTTTGTACATAACAGGAGTGCACATGTGGTATATAGCTTGATGTTTAAAATTATATCGTCAGTGGTTTCAATATATATGTAGTTCGTAAAAATATTTAGTTTCAAAATACGTCTTTATTATGTCTTAATATGTTTTTGGCTACAAAATAACACCACCGGCTTAACACCCGCGTAGCACATACACTCAATTTTTTGTTTTTTTTTCAGTTGTATTATGAAACGGTTAATTATTTATTTAAAAAAATGTTTAGGGATTTCCGTATGAATTTTTGTGTTTCTAAGTTTTCATTAAAATCTACTCATCTTCTATACCAGTGCTTCCCAACCTGAGGTCCGCGAAGATTTTCATTCTTTCAACATTCTTTTTGATAAAATATGAACATTGAAATAAAAATTGTCGTGAGACCACAGATTATTTTTTTCAGATTTAGGGGACCGTAGAATGAAAAAGGTTGGGAAGCACTTAAAAGGTCTTGTATTTTCTCTCCACTTACAAAACTTTAATATGTCTGAATAGATAAGCTGAGTGAAAGAAAAATTATAATAAAAATATTTTTTAAAAAAAGCTTTTATTTAAATGTACTAAAAAGATAAAATTCGGCCAAACTATTTCAGTGATTTGAATTTTTCGAAGTCTGTAATGTTCCATTGGCAAAACAGATAACTGTTTTATCGACACAAATGTCACTTAAATTTCGATCATTAATCGACAATTAAAAACTCGATACCTGCACTTATATTCCATAATACTTTATCGTTTTAAAGCATAATATTATAAAAGAAATATATCGCTATAATATTAAATTGTATTGAGACCGATTAATGCTTCCGCAAAGGCGTGAGATCATTTCGAAACTACTGACGCTTACGTTAAATTGTGACATTTCCCCAAATCCCGACACCATTGTCCCTTGGTTGTGGGTGACTAACAAGGCAAACTAAGAAAAAGCTTATAATAATAACAGACAATTCTCAAAAACAAACATCTGTCAAGAGAATTTTCGACGAATTCGGCGGCGATTTTGTCGAAGTTCATTTTTGGTTACTTTATTACTCCACTTACTGGAAAAAAAATAGAATTTAGTTGTTTTCAATTTAAATTTTTGGGCATAGATGTTTGAAATGTTATTTCTCTTCGACTTGATCTTGAGTTATTTTTGTATTCGTGTGATTTAAATACTTCAAAATATTTGGCGAATTGGCAAGTATTAGAGATGTCATGATACATAAAACATTTATTTACATGTGTGATTTAAAGGATTGTGTTATTACTGTTATATACATAAGTTAAATCAATTACGTGAATCACAAATTAAGATTTTCATTTATACATTATTTATAAAAGCTACATTTGTGGTATAGGACATTCATTATGACTCTTATACTTTTGCAAAATATTCTTACAACACGCCATAATGCGAATTATTTTGTTACTAAGTTATGCATTTAAATTCATTCTTATAAATATAAAGCCGAAAATTGTATCCTAAAATATTTTTTCTAGAGCTTTCGTATATCCTTTAAACTTTCTGGCGTTATCTTCCTAATTTTGCGTAAACTGGATTTACCGCCAAGCAGTAAATTTTTAGAAACTATCATTTTTTACAGCAAAGCATAGTAGAGGAACATTTAACATTTACAACATACCCCTATCATATCTATACTGGGGTTGAAAACTCTTTTTATATGAATTTATTCCGTAGTGTTAGAACATTATTTGCTTTATAAACCATATTTTTTCTGGAGTTCAAATTTGTAATGATGAATGATTTTTTGATGATCTTCATCAAAATCGAATCGTCCTTAACCATCTTCACTTTAGCTACAAATCCTAATTATTATTAGATACAAATGACTTATCTAAACTGCCAAACAGCAAACATCACATTCAGTAGTTATAGGAATGAAAAGCTATCTAATAATCTTAATAAAAAAACACAATATTCCTTTTTAAATTATTTCAACTTTATTTCAAAAGGTCAGGACTGGTTTCGCTCATGTTGAGCATTGTCAACTGATGAGCGCTGATATCGATAATTTTTGCCATGAGCGAAACCGGTCCTGACCTTTTTAAATAAAGTGAAAATAAAGTACAAAGGAATATTGTGATTTGTATTAATATAACGACTTTATACAAAGTTTTGGCAGTGAACACCCTAAAAGGTATTAAATAATCGTTTGTTTGTCGATTTCATATATTCCATACATTTTTTAGATAGTAAATTATGACAACGAGAAGTAATAAAAAAAACATATTGGAAAAAAAAGGCAATTTTATTTATCCACCTTTATTCCACTGCCGTTGAAATACTGATCGCTTTTGGTGGCATTTAAAGTTTTGAATGATTTTTGCAAAAAAGCTTTTACTTTATCAAGTTTCTTTTGTAGAAGAAAATCGTGAAAATATTTTCTCTCTGAGAATTCATTACTGTTAATATTTCGCAAAGCACAAAAACGTTAACCCAATATGCATAGAAATAATTTTCTCCGCCGTTTCATTGAAACAAAATAATTAGAATTACTTTGCAGAACGACATATCAATTTCCTCTTATTCTGTATTTTCTAGTTTCTCTTTTCTTAAATTGGAAATATTTCTAAGCGTGTAGAAACATTCATAACTATATGAAATAAAAAATAATTTTCGCGAAAAACTACAATGCTTATTGCAAAACGCAAGCTATAATTTGAATAATTGAATTGAACTGTTTGCTACTCAGTCGCTAAACCTCTCTTTTTCAAAGAGAATAGTAGGGACAGAAGAATAACGCTAGAACAGGACTGGTCGTTAACGAATCACTCTCGATACGCCCGGTTATTAAAGGATCGGAAGGGTGGGTGGTTTTTTTTTTAATATGTTTGAATTCGTTTTTTCTTAGTTTTTACTCTGAATCTGAGTCACATAAACCAAAAATTAATACCAAAACCTTTGCTCGCACTGATAAGTAATTTGAGTCATAGTTTCTGCAAGGATTTACTTTTACTTCGTAATAGCAGCGTCCTAGCGCATGTGTGTTAATTATTTTTAAGATCCAACTCGACTTTATCCAATTGTCTCGTACGAAGTCGACCACAATTTTTATTTCATAGTCGGGCGTCGCGGCTTTTCTTTTCCAGCCCAATTAGGTTTATAGAACACTTGGCTGTTAATTAGTTACACCAGGGGTGGGGCACCTTTTCTTCTCTAAAGACCGCATTCATTTTTTCGATGCGACATAAGGCCGCAGTAAACATTGACTAATTGGGAATCTTTGGCCGGAAACAATTTCATGCCAATTTCTAATGGATTTCTTTCAAGGATTTTGACATAAAAAATCCAAAGAATTTACGGATTTGCCCAAATTAGCAGCGTGGCACCTTTTCAAGGAATTTACGAATTTAAAAAAAATTGCAGAATTACAGAATTGGCCAGAAAGCCGCACCAGAGAAGCTAAAAGGCCGCAGGTTCTCCAAGCCTGAGCTACACCATTTTGATCACAACTTTCAATATTCAGATATGGATGAATGAATTACTTATCAAATAATTGCTCACGAGAGTAAGTTATTTTTTATAGTAAACTTAGACATAGCAAACAGATTTTAATTCATTTAAGTTTCTTCATTAATTGGGATTACATCAACATATCGACTGTGGAAAAGAAAAAGGATGTAACTCACACATAGCAAATTTTACAGGAAGCACAAAAATTTTGTCGCCCGCTGTGGTCTAGTTGGTTAGAGCTTGCTCTACCGATCAGGGGGGGTACGGGTTCGATTCCCGGTAAGGTCACATTGTCATCAAATTGGATTTTTTCAATTTAAATTGAGATCTAAGACATAGGTGTTTGTGACGTCAATTCTCCTTGAGTTAATCTCATGTGACTTACAAAAATTCTCATCGAGTATATCTCGTATGTCTCGTCTTTCAACTTTAAAACTTTATAAATATTTGACGCACTGGCGTAAGCTGTAATGTCAAATATTTTTTATTTTATTTAAATTTAAAAAAATATATATAAATTAAAAAAAAAACGTGTTCTAATGATTTTGGGCCATATGCAAATTATGAAATATACACAACCTTTAATTACACGGAGACTTCTTAACTCGTGTTTAATTGACATAATCTAATATTTATCAAAGAAATCATCGTCTAGGAAAAATCTTTTTTTCAGTCTTTTTTCTTGGTTTCAATTTTCACAAAGTTGTGTTTTTTAAAACTTAAAAGCTTAATTTAAATACTAATTCAGCATTTTCAGGTTACATATTTTTAAAAGAACGTTCATTAAGTTGCATATTATACATTGTGATTATCGAAAAAAAGCTGTTTTGAAAAAACTGTGGGTAACGTGATTTTTCTTTTCTAAATTCGATATATAAATAAATTAGTATTAGGCTTCAAAACATTTTTTTTTAAATAATAATTCTTCATTTTTCCTTTAATCATATTGCTACGCTGTTATTTTATATGTGGGTTTGCGTACTCAAGGATTAAAATATGTCATTGCTCGTAACTCAAAATAGGACAGAAATATTTTTTTTATCAAAGGATAAAAAGCTTAGGTGATACAGTATAATACGGCTCAAGGATTTCATTCATATAAAAGACTAACGAGTATTTTAAAATATCACCGCCTACATAAATTTCATAGTGAAACCATTGAAAAATAAATAATTCCCAGTTATGATTTACAATAAGGGGAAAATAACAAATGATCGCAAAGTTTGCGCCAAGATTTTATTTGTGATTAAAAATCTCTTGCTCACGTTTTGCAAAATATATAAATATTTATGGAAAGTTGTAAAATATTACTTATTGAAAGTTGCTAATATAGTTTTTAAAATTCTAGCTGAATAGCTTGTGATTTTTTATTATTTACAGTTTATTTGGTAAAACTCTAAAACAATATTAAATATTTGGTTTTGAAAAATCTTTTTATTTAGATATTTTATTGTCATTATTTTCATTGTATCACTTTGTCAAAGAATTCCCAAATTTTAATTATGTTTGTAATTACTTTCAATCCCCATTCTAAATTTATTAATCTGAGATGACTTTTTAATTATATGTTAGATGTGTTAAACATTTTAATTTTGTGCTATTTTAGAATCACTTTTAATGTAATTGGTATTTTATTTCAATGCCAATTGTTGTTTATAACTGTTCATTTTTGTATAAATAGCATTGTTAAATTATATTTCTTATCAGTTGACGATGCTCGTAATGAGCGGAACCGGTCCTGACATATTAAATTAAGTGGAATGAAATACAAAGGAATATTGTGTTTTTACTAATAAGCTTATTTAACTTGTCTAAATTTCAAAGAGCAGATAAAAGATTTATTTACTTTTTTAATTTTAGTTTAAGACGTATGAAATACAAACCAATTCCTATCGATTGAAAATGACTAACAACACAGTTTAATTCATTTTTTTTAAGAGTCAAGAAAAAATAGCACACATTCTAAAAGAAGATATATCTCAATCTATCACATAAAGTAATTTCGATTCACAAGGCAGAACAATACTTCTATCCATAATTTGTTATATTTTATCTGAGTGTCTTTTTGAGTATTCAACATAGTTGTCTTCGGTTGAGGTGTTTTCATGTTCATATCCCAGTATGAGCATTGTCATTTTTTAACAGAATAATGAATTTTAGGATACTTATAATCTCTTCCACTCATCTTAAAATAAAAACGAGTCGTAACTCGTATTGAGAGCCTAAAATCAACTACCCTTACCGTATACCCAACTTTTTCCGAATACATTTTTTTCAAGCGCTTAAACTAAAGGCAATTCTCGTCAAAGAACTTCTGTTGAGATAATCTCTATTAAAAGTACATGTATTGTGTGGAAAAAGTTTAAGTATTGAAAGAAAAATAAATTAAAATATATCACTTGCTTTCAATTATTAAATTCTTTTAAATTAAATAAAATACTTTGCATCAACTTCTTGGAGGCTGTCAGAAAAACTGACTTATTAAAATAAAATAAATCTCGCATTTTCTAACAAGTTTCAAACTATTTTAATAAAGAGGTTAAAAACAGCAAGTTTTTGTACGAATTCTAAGGTGAAAAGATTGCTTGAACTATTGCCATGTTATTTGTTTTAACAATTTAAGAATAGTAAGATCTTGATTCTCATGAAAAGATTTTAGAATTTGGTTGAAAAGGTTTGTTAAGTTTAAATTAAAATTTAACGAAATAAGTTGCATTGTTGTGAAATTTTAGTAAAATCGTTATTTAGTTTATTATATTTTATATGATTTGGTCATAATCTTTCACAAAATATATTATAAAACAGCAAAAAACTTTTTATATTTAAATTCAATAAAAAATAAAAATTACCAAAAAGTCACAGATTTCCACATACTCTTCATGACTTTTTTTTGGTCATTTTGAGCATTTACAACATAATCCCTTCTTCCAAAAGATTTTTTGCATTAAAATAATCTTTTTTTGCTCTGCTGTTGAAAATTAACAACCGAATAAATAAAAATCAACTGTTTGTAGACAGCATGGTGAGACTTATTTAACAAGCTTAATGCAACAGGAAGGTTAAATTTTACCAAAATAAAAATAAGAGCGGCTCAAAAATTTTAAAAATATATATTTAATGATGTGTTTTCAAACCACAATTGTCCATAGTGTTGACATCGAATGCTTGGCTGACTAAAGATGATTTGACGGAATACATATATATAAGTTAAAATGAAATTATTGAAAAAATTCTTTGGAGTCGTAATTGCTTTTTTTACACGCTCCAGTACCCTGAATAAAACTATACGTATCGGGATTTACACCCGTGAGTGCTGCAACCGAAGCTGACGAAGTTTACCACTAGGCAATTGTAGATTATATATTTAGTGTCATAACAACCTCTTAATATCTAAACACTGGGAAAGTTAATCTTATCAGTGGCGTATTTGGTAGTTAAAGTGGCAATTATCCTCAGTGCGGGCCTGCGTGTAACCCAAAGTTCGGTGTTGACTGTTGACCAAGTACAACAACAAGCGGCCAAGTATGGTTGAAAGCACGACCAAACACTTCGCGATAATTTGATTAAGTCCTCCCCGACCCCATCTCCAACTAAATTACACAATATCCATATTGTTAAAATACACAGTTTTATTCAATAGGAATACTCCCTTTAGTATGTTGTTTAAATGATATTATAATCGGCTATGTATTTCACATTATTAAGATTAGAAATTTTCAAGAAAAAGATTGAGCCCTTGTGCTTCGTTTTTCGTGGTGTTTTTTTTTCTCAAGTTTTTTCGACTAACTTAAAAAGTCTTATTTTTTTTTTAGGAAATTTAAAAGTACAGTGGAACTACCAATTACTACCCTGAATTACGCGGTGGCTTGAAATATTCGCCGCAAATCCCCCAATTGCACTTTCGCATTCTATTGTCGTTGCTATGAGACGGTCGTCTGTGCGGCGAATACAGTCTACTTTTGGCTAGCGTCTATGTATTCAAGCTATGCACGTATAGCCGGGCGACTGTCTATGAGTTGGATTTAGGCGCGTTTTGCATTTTATCACTTAGTAACTAAATATTTCGTTCATATTTTTTTTTGCAAAACTAAGGGAAATTTTAGTTTTGCATTTTTTGCGGAAAAAATTAAATCACTAATTTTGTATGAGATTCACTCATCCAATTACACTCCCTCGAATTACACTGTTCCGACTTTAGTGTAAATGGGGGTTTTACTTTATCAGTAGCATTGGTAATTATTTGTTTTGGTGGACTTAATTACCGTCTCTACTCTCTCTGAAAAAGAGAGGTTGAGCAACTGTGTAACAAACAGTCTTCGTAGAAATAACCATTTCAAGGCCCCAATACTTTACAATTAAAATTAAGTTTCCACAAAATAGCCGCTGAAAACATCTAAAATATATTTTTTCATCTTTACAATAAATTCTTGTTTTAACTTACCAAGTACGTTTAAAACGTATTATTTTCGTATGGAATGTATGGAATATGCTTAATTTAATTTTAATTATGTATTGATTAAATTGATATTTACTACGTAAAACTTCATTGTAATGAAGTGAAAATATACTAAAGTATTTTAGTTCTACAAATGTCATTTTATGTATGATTGATAGCTATTTCGGCTTATATCGAAACTATCATCTATAAATGTATACTGGCTTAGAAAAGATACCTACATTATATATCCTGTCATCCACTCTAACATCCTAATTTATATAACAAATTATAGTATTACATTTAATACCTTAGTATAAGTCAAAACAGCTACAACCATTTATAAAATAATATTTGCAGAACTTAAATACTTTTTCACTTTATAAAATAATGCACATTTTAAGGTTGATTGAAGCTGCTTTGGGTTATTTCACTGATAACGAATTCAGCCATTTTTTTAAATTAATTTACTGAACTGAAAGAGATTTTTTTTGACAACGTAGGAATATGAACTAAACCAATATGTGTTCTACAATCTCTCTTTATTTGTATTTTGTTTCTCGGTGACGTCAAAAGGATAAAATGGGAGTTCAACTGTGAATTAGTATAAAAGAACATAACGTTTTCATATCAGCGTGAAACGCAGGAAAACGTGATTTGTGTTATATTAAACTTCTAGCATTACAACTTTACTATATATAGTATGTACATATCGATCAAATGCCACCGCATTGTTAGCCGCTGATACAATGAGGTCAACCGTATTACGAATTCATCTGCTTCACCAACGCTATGACTTTCTACGTTTTGTATTCACGTTTGTAGAAATAGAGATGTTTTTACATGTATCGAATTGTGATGATATCGTTATTCTGTGTAACGAGTAATTCAACATTCGTATCGACTTACTTTTTTATTAATCAAAAACGTGTAAAAGCTTCCAAACTGATTTTGTAGTCACTTATGTAGTCTAATGCTATACAATATACATTAAGAAAAAACACAATATTCCTTTATACTTTATTTCCACATTTACTTATCAAGATCAAGACCGGTTTCACTCATGGCGAGTATTTTCAACTATACAAAAACAAGTTAAAATGAAAAAGTGTAAAAAGCAATTGACATAGAAAAGAATTGTGCGATTCTGAATGTGAGCAGTTGAGTTTTTCGAAAATCTTGGTGTTTTATTTATAGGCAAGTAAAATTTTAATAAATAAAAGAATCTTTTTACGATTAAATTTATTTCATTACACCGTTCATTAAAATTAATAATTTTGGTATTCAAAGATCCCGTTTGTCGTGCCCGGTAAATAATAAAACTCTCGACCACTCTTAATTGCTCGAATAACTGAATTAAAACTAGTTGATGTTAATCCATTTCTGCTGAGACGTTTCATCGGTAGTTAATAATGTACTGTCGATGTCATATTATGATCCACATTGTTAAAAAAAGACTCAGTATTATTGGATACATTTGGAAAAATAAACATTGCTCATCCGGTTTTTCTAAAATATTCGTTTCTTTTTACACTCGGGTTTCAGTGAGTTCGAGTAATTGTACATCTCTAATGAAAATATAATATGTAGAGGTTTGCATGTAATACAATCTGAATATGCAACGATCCTTCTGTTTTCTGATAGGAATGCAGTAACCAACCCTTTTCAAAATTTGCGATGATATTAAATTTTCAACAATGCTCGGATCATTGTTCAGGCTGATGAATATGAATGATACTTAATACGGCCGTAGGGTTATACAATTGCACAACTCAATATATATATTCAGATCAATGTTGTTTGGCATTATACCAAATATGTACAGCCTAAAAATATATGGTTTGAATTAGAATAAGGTTGCTTTTTATGTAACAATGCAAAATTTACTAGATAAGTATATACTTATTCGTTTCTCTTTTGTCTCACGCTCGTCAAAGCTAATTTTACACTTGCTTTAAAAAAAAAAAACAAATTTATGGAGCTTCAAGTACCAGGACGTGCTCGCGTCAAGGTTCTTCCAGTCTCCTTCGTCGATAAAGATTTTGAAAATTGTAAATTGCATCCCCTTACCATCGTTTGCAGACGGAAGGGCGCGATCGCTACAGAGATAAGAAGTTCACGGGAACTCCATATGCATTATTTTGCAATTCACATTCCATATGCTTCCTCCATACTATATCCGTACATGTACACACACATGCGCATACATACATACACACATACAGCATACAAATTGTTTTTAAACAAAGAGAGTCATTTTCGTGATGCTAAGTTCGTTCTAAAATTGACAATTTTAGACGACATAAGATCTATGGAGGGTCGTCGAGCAGAACTGCTCTGGGTCTAAAACGATTCCCAGGCAGTGTCTCGTCATAGTTGTGGAGATTAGAGATCGTTTGGTTAAAATGTTTTCCTACCTCGCTGTGAAACTTTTGAGATATTTCACGAACGAACTCGCGGATGGTAGGTATTTTCAAGTCTCTGTGAAGCAGCGAGTTACGCACGTACCACGGGGCGTTACATATCTGTCTCAGTGATTTATTTTGGACAATCTGGAGAGTCTTCATATGTTTACACTTGCTAGTAAATTCAACAATTCACAAGTAAAAGTGAATGTGCATTGTAATGATTTAAGTTAAGCCTGGTAGTTGATATATACACTGACGATAATTCATAATTAAACTTTGAGATATATACTACTATTCATTAAGTTGCGTTCAATGACATTTTTGTCTTCCATAACTGTATTGATTTACCATGTGCTACGATTTAAAAAAATATATCAAAGATTGTTTCTCTTTTAAAATATTACATTATATTAAATTACGTTTTGGTGAATGAAAATCATCAAGCATTTCAAAATCATTTCTGATTTTACTTTTAAGTATATAAGAACGCTGTGGTATAAAATTTTACATTCAATGTATGAAATAATTCATAGCCCAATGCTCTGATATGTTTGAAGATCAAAGATGTCACAGTTTCAAAACGAGAGGTAATTACCACAAAAAAATACAGTTTACTTACAATATTATTCCGTATATTACTTTTATCTAAAATAAAATATATATGTTATTACTGACAATAACGTGATTCTGAAATAGCTGTTAAAATTATGTGTTAATTCTTTTATATGCATCTTACTTTAATGAACTGTTAATTTGTACTTTTGTATCACAAAGAACATCATCACATACCGATAAAATTTGAACATAACATATTACAGTGCTTAAAATAAGCTACTAATTTGTTAAAAACTTATCTTGAATATTCTAAAACCTCAACAAAATGTGTGCAGTAACCACTAATTAAATAATAATTCCTTTTAGATGAATAGATGAAAGCCAAAACTTATAATTGGTTTCATGTATTACAACCACCCATTACATTAAAGCTTTTGTGCTTAATTCTTATATGAATATATTCTTTAAACTTTGTAAACGTTGGAGCGATAAATTCAAACAAAATATGAAGCCTCCATGACACCACGTTTCCCCACTTACATGCACGCGAGGATTACGATAGCTGCTTAACTTTATGTGTGATAACTTTCAACAGCCTCCAGATGTGAGCTTTTATGATTTCTCGTTATTAAAACCCTTTCTAAAGTACATGCCTGTTTTAATAACTCACGATTATTACTGTGAGTATTAAAAGTAAGATGTAACACTTAAATAAAGGTTTGTTTGGAGTAAGGCTTAAGCCAGCGTTTCTCAAGTTATGTTCCGTGAAGAAAATTAAAGCTTTTGCTTGTTTAAGTGAATATTATTTTCCTTTTACTTAAAGGTGGGCTGGAGTGGGCTCTTAAATTAATAAAAAAAATATTCTCAGATATATGCGTAATATAATGTATTAATATGCATAATAATAACATTTAAAACCGCAGTACATATATATAGATCTACAAATGTTTGAGTGTAACGCTTGGAATATGGAATTGTAATAGATATATAAAATCGGTCTCTCTTTTACTCTTCACTTCAATCAATGTCTTTTCATTTCTAATACTGTTTTCATAATACTTGCTGTTCAAGTTAAAGGCAAGTGTGACATGGTTTTGACAAAAGTATTGAAGAATATTAACGTATCATTAGCAAAAAAATAAAATATGATAATTGTTTTATAAACACACAAGATTAATTTGGAAATATCTTGTAACACACATTGATGATGTCAACATTAATACAAGTGCTAAAACTAAAAACTAAGCCGGCTGCGTGGTCAAATACCTAACTTCGTAGGCTTAGAGCATGGGTGTTTCGGGTTCGAATGCAAGTACGGACAGCTTTTATAGATTGATTTTTCAATCTTCATTGAATTTTTTGTCTTGAATTTTATCCTTCCACCCAATTAGCTTACCTCTAATTTTGTCCTTGCTTTTTTATCCTTCTACACCTACTTTTTTAAGAATAAAGGTAGGTTGAGCAACCAAGTAACAAGCAGTTATCGTAGAGAAATCTTTATTAAAATACCTCTATTAGGAAGCCATATGCTACACATTTAAAGTGAAATTGAAAAAAAAATATATATTTTAAGGGTTCTTTTGTGATCTATATTATTGGGAAACGATAACTCAAACGAAAAATCTTCTCAAGTCGTTTGGAGTTTCATAAGCGATACAATGAATTAGATTAATTTATCATGAGAAAAAAGCTTTTCTTTCTTGAACGTCTTTTTAAAACATTTCAAATTTTTTCACTTGCCATCAATGACATATTTTATATTAAAAGCGCCTGTGACTTAACGTAACACGCTTTTCAAATTTAATTTTCTATTTCATACAAAAAAATAAAACGCGCAAATTACATCAGTAGAAAGATATACTAAAAATTAATACCGCAGATTGCTTAATGATGCCACTATGACATATTATACTTCTGGAGTAAACAAATTTGTTGAGTTTTTCGTGTGTTATTTACTGTGTCACTTTTTTAGCAATTAAGCTTTACAAAAAAGCTTCCCAGATTTTTATTTTCCACTGAATTGTCACTGTTAAAGCTTTTGTACTTGCGAAAGCTCCACAAGAGAAACGTTGACCTTTGAATTTTGCAGTCACATTTTTTAGGGTTGTTAAATTTCATGCGCATTAGGGTGTCGTTAGAGCTAATGGGATCAACAATTACCATCAATCCACGCCGCGCACGCCAAGTATTATTTTAACCATTTGGACAAATGGGGATATATCTTTGTGACTATTGTCACCATTGTATAGGATTATTTCGATGTAAATTTTCCCCGTTGGACAATGCGAGTTATTTGAGCAGAAGATAAATTGTCTTAATTTTTCTTTAATCCGTGTCCGCTTCCAATGTAAAGCATATGGCTTCTTAATGGAGGTATCTCAACAAATTTTTGTTCTACCAGAACAGTTTGTAACTCAATCGCTCAACCTCTTTTAATTGAGTAGTAGGGAAAGAAGGATACGATTAGAACAGGACTAGTGGCTAACTAATTGCTACGCCCAGTTATTAAGGATTGAAAAGGGTGTGAGGTAATTTTAGGACATCACAAACACCTATGCCTTCGAACAGAAATCAATCAAAAAATTCTGTTCGTATTGGGACTCGAGCCCGTGAGATCCAGCACGGAAACCCTTAACGCCAACCGCTGCGCCATATTACCCGGAAAATTTTGTCTAAAATTTTGTCTCGATTTACCAGATAAAAAAAATACGTTTTAGCCAATAATATTCGTGTTAAATACTACAATGTGAATAGTCATAAACTCTTGGTATTTTTTATCAACAACACACAAAAAGATATAATAAAAATGCTTCAATATATTTAAAAATAGCTTTGAAGAAATCCTATGTAATAATCATTTATATTGGAATCACGAAATACGTACTTCACTTTGGTATACTTGTAAAATCATTGTCCGTAAGAATTTAATGTTGGTCCGCAAAAACTTTCACCCTACTACATCGCATCCGCTCTGTCGTGTGCTCTTAATCCTCGTGAAAAAGGATAGCTGACCAAATTGTTTTCCAATGTCAACATATAAAGTTTAATTATATCTTTCAACAAAAAATATTTATCTCTGAAATTCAATGTTCTTAAATCTTATTTGTGTGAAAAGAGTAGTTTCAATTTATCAGAAATTTAAACTAAACAGAGAAATCAATTGAAAATTAATTTAACATTTCATTTCAGAAACCATTTTGTAACCACATTTATCAAATTTCATAGTAAAAAAAGAGCAGAAAATGTCACACATACAAAATAATGTAATTTCATAACATAAGATTAAATAAATTAAATTCTATCTGACATTGGTTTCTATTTCTGGCTGACATTGGTCTGTGAAATATTTTTTCCATGCTGCGAATGTTTAAATCAGTGGTTTATTCAGTTATTTTGTGGCGGCCCTTAAATCTTTTTCTCAAACATATTTTTTTCATGTATTTTTTTTTAATAAATTTAAGCTAGCTTTTTCTTTTGAAGGAAAATAAATCGGTTCATAGAAACAGGCTTAAAAATATTATGGCAAATTAAAAAAAAATAGTTAAAAATTAGCAAAGACCAAGATCGCATTAACTTTTGAATTACATGTAAATGTAAAATATGCTCTGTGTAAAAAAGGATTGAGCGTGTTTTAAATATTTTTTTCTTTGCGGCCCAAACCCATGATAATTTGTTTTATGCGACCCGCTAGAGGTAAAGGTTGTGCATCACTGGTTTAAATGGATAATTTTACGCGAGCACTGGTTTAAATGATTCAAACAAATATCTGAATTAAAAGTTTTTTTTTTAACCATGTCCGCTCCCAATGTGGAGCATATGGACTCCTAATGGAGTTTATCTCAACATAAGTGTTTCTACGAGAACTGCTTGTTACTCAGCTGCTCAACCTCTCTTTTTCCAAAGAGAGTAGGGATATAAGGATAGGGCTAGGACAGGACTAGTGGTTAACTAACCGCTCTCGATACACCGCGTTCATAGAATAGGATGAGTGGCAGGGGGGAATTTATGACATCACATACATCCATGGCTTTGAACAGAAATTCATAAATCGATTGGAAAAACAATTTATAAAACTGTCCGTACCGGGATTTGAACCCGTGCCCTCCGTAACCGAAACCAACAATGCTGACCACTCGGCCACACAGGCGGCAAGGTAGTTAAATTAGATTCAATCAATTAATTAATTTAATTAAAAAAGCAAGAAATTAAAGGTAGTTTGACAAAAATATGACTTCGTTTGATATAACAGATAAATAATAGTTTTGGTTTTATTCGAATTTAAAAAGAGATTTAAAATATTCGAACTATGTATATACACCACATTTATCAATCACAGTTTAAAATAAAGAAACATTTCTCTAAATAGTACGAATGTCATAAGTTGTATCAGAGTGTCAGACAAAAGTAACAGATGTTCAGACATCGTGATCGAAAGTTTTTGCGGGTGCTTTCTACTTCAGCGGTTATAAAGAATTGTATCTTTATTTTGACTCGTAACGACATGACACCGAATTGAAATATGTCTTGCGAGATAACCACAAAAGTTTTTTTGGAATGCATTTTACAGTAAATGTGTATGTGCGCTTGTAAATATTTGTGAACCTACGAATTGCTTCTCTTGAATTAAAGACACTAAAGCGTAGAATTCTTTTAATAATATCAATATCGTTGGTTCAATTTAATCAAACATTTTTGCTAACAATAACTTTTCATAATTTAAGATTTGGACTGAAGGTGCTTTTTTGTATCATTAAGTTTAGAGCCATTGCTGGCGAAAAGGATAAGTTTATGGGAATGCCCACAGATTCGAATAGTAATTTTTCTTATTTCATGTATTTCTTATATAAACACGAAACATTCATTTACTAAGCGTCAGTTCAAGTTCATCCTTGCATTTGAATGCTTGAAGATGCCGAAAGGCGAAACCCGGGTCGTTAGTGACAAAATCTGTGAGAATGTACATAGTTTGAACGATTCAAATTTAATAACTTTTCACATAATTTTTACGTTTTTAACCAAAAGGTAGTGCCAAATTACTGTATTTATTTCTATTACAATCTGATCGTATTTGATAGTCTATCTATGACATTAAACTACTTTTATAGGTTTATTTATTGATTTGGCATTTACTTGGTAGAACGCTATTATAATAGAGTAAATACATTGATATTTTTACCCCATTACTTTCATAGGTTTTGTAGGCAAGAAAGTCTGTTCCTACTTAAATCTTTGCTTGTCCAAATCGGTCTTTATAGCGTACTGTATTTTTTTGTTAATATTATGATTGAATAATGCACCTTTACAGCCTTCGATGATTATTATTGATAATATATTTATTGGCTACCTGGTTGTAAGCTTCCTTGTTTGTGACATGATGGGTCCCGAAAAGCTTTATTGTACGTAATACAATTATGTATCTAAAAGTCGCCAAATGGAAGTTTTCCTAAATATTTAGACTTCAACTTCAAACATCAATAAGTACGTTGTGAAGTGTGCTATTTTTTACCATCGCTTTCACCAGACAAATTTTCTAATTTCAATCCAAAACTCATCTTCATCCCTTAAATGCAGAGATGACTACGAAAAGTACAAACATTTGTTTTGACTTTTTTATTAAGCAGAGATCGATGTTATGTTTTATTCTTATTTCCAATGGTAAAATACATTTTTTTTTCATAATGTTTTAATATATGTCATGTCTACACGTGCCAAGTCATTATAATCTTCATTCAAACAGAGCAAGCTGGAGTTTTGATGACCATTGATTTTTGACCGTTTTTTAATACATTTTTTACAATAAAAAAATATGCTTCATCAAAATAGCATTAAGTAGTTTAATTGTATATTTTGTAGTATGTACTGTATGGAAATCATGTTGTATGCCTCTAATGCCTAAATATTTTTCAAGAGTACTATTAAGTGTTTTCGGATAAAAATATATAAAAAAAATTATCGATTTTTTCAATTTAAAATTAAAAAATCATTAATTTAAGATTTAAATCTCAATCCAGGTTAAATTGTTTGTTGTTGTGTAAAACTTGTATAAATTTTTCATTGTTCCACTGTCTTGACAGGTGTTTAATTAGATAAAAGTTGTGTGTAATTTAAAGGACAGTATTTAAAATACATTATTTGAATAATAACAAAGCACGTTTTTTTAGTGGCTTGTTTGGCTATTTATCAAAAGACGACAACGCGTCAGTGTTTAAGCTTTCACAAAGGCTGACTATTTTACTAAATAAATTCCGATGCATGAATACTAGGTATGAGACTAGATGATGCATAAGTGAGGTTTAAAACAGTCTCCACTTGGCCAGTGTGGAGAATTCCAAACCACAGGACCTATTGTAAATAATGTACTGTTTTTAACGAAAGAATTTTAGGTAGAATATTTAAATTCTTGTTACTGAAAAATAGTACAAGCGAATGTGCGAATGTTGAATTTTCGAAAGTAGAGGGATGTAAAAAGAACACCAAAAATTCTCGTTTTAAATATTTATTTATCAAAATTTACTTCTGTATTTGATAAATACATATTTTTTAATAGGCTTATCAAAGTAAGTCGTATTTTACTCTTTTTCTTTTCTTTTATTCATGTAGAGTTCTGTAACATGCAGTGCTTTTGAGAAATGCGTTCTCCATTGGGATCAAATTCTTCCATAATATTAAAAAATGTATCGAGTTTAATAAAAGCTTCGTTCATATGTTTTATTGTTAAAGTCTTGTTGATTTTTTCTGGTCCTTCCTCACTTTCATTTGTGCAAAATGGCGAATTGTGCGAAAGTAGAATGGGCAAAAGTAGAGGTCCGCCTTTAACGTAAAAAAAGCGACTCTTTGAAGAAGATTGATAAACGAAAAAAGTTTTTCAGTAAACGTCAAGTAAGTGCTCAGTAATTATTTTTAGAAGACACTCCTTATTTTAAACATAAAAATGAAAGCTTAACGAAAAACTCGTAATAGATAAAATTTGACTCAGCTCTCAGATTGTCAATCATTCGTTGTCATCAAGCCAACAGCAAAAAAAAAATCTTTAAATTCATTTCATTGATATATTTTCTTCTATAATTTATGATTTCATCTCAAGGTGCTTGGTGTAATTTCAATATTAAATTTGAATCTTTCAAATTATGTACATTTACACAAGTTTTGTCACTAACGACCCGGGTTTCGGGTGATTTGAATGGTGAGTAATTTCAAGAATTATATTCATTTTGTTTGCTGGAAGATTTATAATAATATTATTTACATATAGGATACAAGAGTGGTGAACTAGGCAAATTTACCTGCTCATTCATCATGTAGACATTACCACGGTTATATCCATTTCGCCAGCAATGGCTTTAAACTTAGTATTACATTTATATCTTATATAAACACGATATGTTTATTTACTAAACGTCAGCTCAAGTTCATTCGTGCACTTGAACGCCTAAAGATGTCGAAAGGCGAAACCCGTTAGTTGCAAAATTTGTGTGAATGTATATAATTTGAACGATTCAATTTTTTTATTATATTCTGTCTTATTACATTACAAATATAATGTCGTTTGTAACATAAAATCAAATGTTTTAAATAATAAAATATTTCTTCACAAAATTGTATGCTAATAAATTTCTGACATATAACGATCTGGCATATTCAAAAGCCTTTTATGGTTATAATTTAAATTGACTTGTAAAGAAACTTTACTTTCAACTTCAAGGAGCAAAAGTGTACGTATGTAAATTCTAGCAATTCAACCCTTAAATAGGAGGGAATAGCATACACTCGGCAATAAAGCAATTCAAAACTCTACTCTATTCAAATTCTAACTCCAGAAAAGTTTCAATCTTACGTCTAGTTTCTTACTCCATCAAAATTTTGAATGTAAGTTTTCATAAATTAAATTGCATTAGGGCGCAATACAATCTGAAGAGGTATCAACATTTAGTATGTAAACTATGTCTATGTAGATATTCTGTAATAGACTATCGTGTGCTTTCATATATTGTTCAATGTATATGTTCTTCATGCAATAACTTACTGGCTGGACTACAATGCGCTGCAGGGACGTGCAATGTTTTAAAATAAATTCCATAATTAAATCATTATTTAATTAAGCGCCTAAAAAAAATCGTAATCAAAACAAATATCGTATAATCGACAATAGCATGAAAAAATCGACTGGGTAATAAGATGCGTTCAACGTCATTGACTTCAGTTAATGTACTTACTGGTTTGAATCCCATTACAGACAGTTTTATAAATTAACTTATGAACATTATTTGAAAGACATACATTTCTGTTATGTTTCAATTTTTTTATCGCCAATTCGATTTTTAAAATAGCGGGCAATGGGAACAGTTACACAACCGCTATCTTTCTGTTTTTACTATCATTGAAAAAAACAATATATGTAGAAATAAAATGTAGGGTTATAATTCAAAACGTACTATTTCCAAAACTCAAGCATTTCAGTAAAGTCAAATTGGAAATCATATTTTTATGCAAATGTTATTCTTTATAGTAATAAAGAATAACATTTGCATAAAAATAAATTTTCCAATTTGAAAACGACAGTCTCGTAGACATTTTATATTAAAACCAATAGGATCAGTCGATTCCTTAGGCTAGAATTACCCTATCTGCATACCTAACTCAATATCGTTAATTTTGGAAATAGTACGTTTTGCACTACATTTCTTCTCACCAATTGAATCTAAAAAATATTGGGTAGCGGGAGTAGTTGCACAACCACTTTCCATTCCCATCACTATTTTTCTGTTTTTACCATCTTCAAAAAATATATATTTGTATATCTAAAATATTAGCGGAGTTTTGACAAGTGAATAACCAATTCAATTAAAAACTTTTTAGAGAGATTTTTTTTCAATTAAAACACAACAAAAAATTACAACTTGTGTTGTATTTTGTATTATTCTTTTATCACACACATATTTGTGATTTTACTATAGATTTGTTTTAATTTAAAATCCAAATAATATAAACCTATGTAACAATCTCAGTCATGAAAGATTTAAGCTAGCACGTCAGGAGATCGTTGCTTTTTCGTTATTTTGATCCTATTACAAATAAATTAATATCATGTTCTTATTTTTTTTACAAAAGTGTCCTACCACTGCGCTGGCCTTCTCTAATTGGGCGAGAGTGCACGAAACAGCTATCTCTTCAGTATGCAGTGCTCCTGATACTAAATAACATAATTACATACATCAGTATGCAAGCACAAGCACTTAACTCTTGGCCACGTGATGACTTAAGAGACCCACCCTATTCTGTCTTGGTTATTGTTGGGTCATCTTGTTAATTTACACATGCTTTGCCTAATAGGTTAATCAAAGTGGTTATCGAATTTTAACGATTATGCGCTAAATAATGTATATGACAAATATTCAAAAACTTTTACGTTCAATTTCGTCCCATGAATATGTCGTTTATAACTTTCGCAATAAAAATCTGTAAATTTATGACCCTTTATAACTCTCCAAGGACGAGCGTGACCATATGGTGGCAGTAAACACCGTTGTCTATTGATGCCACTATTCATCCTTTTTCTACCTGAATATCGATGCTTTCACTCATATTTGGTTAAGAAGGGTACAGACTTCAGTAAGTCATCAGCCGCGGGGACAGAAACGGACACCAAAAAAACATGCGATTTTTTGAATTTCCGTTTTTTAAAGGACTTTTTGAAACTGTTAGTTATTTTTTTTATCAAAACATCATATTATTTACAGTTCTTTTGCTAATATATTTGTATTGAAATTATGTTGATCTAAAGAGGTCAAAGGTCAAATTGTAAATATTTAAAAAAAAACACGTTTAGCTGTATTTCAACCCCAAATGTTTTCTTGCCCATACGGTCACGCTCGTCCTTACTACTGTCCGTACACAATATTACACGATAATAAAAGGATAAGCATGACCATATAGTCATGCGGGGTTTCTATACAACGACATTAATCAATTTAACGACTAATTTTTGTTATTCTAATATGCTTTAACTCAATGCGGAAAGTCTAGGACTCACGGTCGTTCTCGGTCAGAACCAAGTGCCTCCTGTTCAACGCATGCATCTTGACAGTGGTGTTTTACGGTTGCGAATCATGGCACATTACGAAAGCGCAGAGTAACAGTATACTGTGCTTCGAAAATAGATGCCTGCGGCGAATGCTAGGAGTGAGGTGGTCTGACTTTGTCAGGAATACGGAGATTAGAGAACGGACTAACCAGTCTCTTATTACGTTCAAAATAAAGAAGCAGCGATAGACCCGGCTTGAATAAGTGCTTAGGATGTTTTAAGATAGTCTGAACCCTGCCTGTCTCTTCTACCAACTAGATGTATCCCGGCGTCGTGCAAAGCCACTGATGACCATCCACAGGATGTACTCAGCGGAGCTACGGGACGCTGGGATTACCCGGGAGGAAACAAAGAGACTGGCGGGGGAAAGATAATCTTGGAGGAACTTCGTGGTGACCATATGCTCCGTATAGGGAGCGGATATGGGAAAAAATATGTATAGATGACTCGGGACAAATCTCAAGTAAATGATACATGGAATGGAACCAGCATTTCTTCTATTTTTAGGTTGAAATTTAAATTACAATTAGTCTTCACTTTAGCTCAATTACTCTTTGACGAGTTTTTTTAATTGCATTTTAAAGGTATTAGACATTTTTATTTTGAGTCAATTTAGTGTCACTTAATCATATTTTTTACATTTATTTGCAAATTCTTTTCAATAACTATTTTTATTTATTTTTTAACTATGTCCGCTCCCAATGTGGAGCATATGGACTCCTAATGGAGTTTATCTCAACATAAGTTTTTCTACGAGAACTGCTTGTTATTCAGTTGCTCAACCTTTCTTTTTCCAAAGAGAGTAGGAATGGAAGGAAAGGGCTAGGACAGTGGTTAGCTAATCGCTCTCGATACGCCCCGTTCATAGGATGGGATGGGTGGGAGGGGGTAATTTTAATTACATCTTTTTTTAAATTTTATTTCTATTTGTATAAATAACAATTAAATTATATTCTCTTATCAGTTAATGCTCGTCATGACCGAAACCGGTCCTAATATTTTTTACTTAAAGTGAAATTGGAACAAATATATCTATATTTTATGTTTTGAATATTTCTATAAGCAATTGTTTGTCACATCATTAATAATTTAACTTTGCTCAGTATAAACAGCAATGTTTTATTATATGTTCTTATCAATTGATTTGTTTTGGTCATGAACGAAACCGGTCTTGATAATATTTAATAAGATGGAATTAGTACAAATAAGTGATTTATTTTTTAAAAAAATTTTTAATTCGCCTAATTGAGTGAAAATTTCGTTTTAAATCAGAATACAAAAAATACATATATGGCATGTAAGATTAATTAAATTTCAATAATATATATTATCAAAAAGGCATTGATAAAAATACTACATAGTAAAATAACAGTCATTATTTAAATATATATATATATATATATATATATATATATATAACCTTTTCTACCATGCCCACTCCATATGTAGAACTTGTGCGAGATTTTTTAAACTTAATTACAAACAGATTGTTACTCAGTTGATCGATCGCATTTTCTGTAGTGAATAAGAATATAAGGATAGAGCTAGGGCAGTGGAGAGAAACCCGCGGCCTCTTGACTACTCTGATGCGGCCTTTTGACTTGATCAAAATATGCACTTTGATCAAAAAATAATACACAAGCATTTGGAGAAAGAGTGTAATCAACCCATTGTATATTCGACAGTCGAAAAAAAGGGGGGTGTCAACGTTTTCTTTACTGCGGCCTCATGCTAAATCAGATAAATGAATGTGGCCTTTATAAATGAAAAGGTTCCCCACCCCTGAGATAATGTATGACTATAGATTAGCTAATCACTACCACTGCGACCCTCTTTTATGAATGGGTGGGTGGCAGATAATTTTCAGACATTACAGATGTCCAAAGATAAATCCATCAATAGTTAAAAGATCAATTTAAAAATACATTTTGTACTAGTATATAAACACTTAAGCTTTGCAACCGAAGAGAGGGACATTAACCACTCGGATAAAGAGATTGAGATTTTTATCATTGAAATATATATGTAAGTTTATATTTTTCTTGCGTCTTATTTTGGACTGCTTAAAAGGTGTGTGCACTCTTTGCTAATTATTGAAGCAATCTTATTTTTGCAACCTTGCTTCATTTACTGTTAAAAAAAATAACAAATTCGGCATTATAAATGATATTTTTATTAATTAAAGTTATTTTACGTTATATTTTTTAATTAAAGCAACAGCGTCAAGTTGTACACTCAAAAATAGCTTTTCCTAACAAATTAAATTTAAAATTGATTGCTAATAATTAGAAACGAAACCTTCTTTATAACTTTTACGTTTGCCGAAACAAAATTACCTTCTCGACCCGATACAAAAACAAACCGTTCTTGCAGTTTCTTGCTACATTCAAATTCATAACAAAATAATTTTATTTGTTAATATTTTCCAAAATATTTAGCTCGGAAATACATTTCAATTTCAACAATGTAATTAAAACTTTAACAGACCAAAGTTACGAGATTGCTTTGAAATAAACGTCCAATCCAATCCGAATTTGGTGGAACGAAATGAAATTGAAGATCTCTGAGGAAATTATTAGAAAAGTTTATTAATAAAAATCATCTTGACGTTTTTAATACAGTCGGCGAATAGGTTTTTATTACAAATAAGTTTTCAAACTTGTTATGAACGTTGATGGTTTTCGACAATCTGGGAAAGTTCATTTTTTATATTTGAACCTTATATAATTTCTTACTCAATTTACGTTTACGATGTTTGATATTTTTAACAGCTACGGTAAAAATATCTTCCATTCTCTCCAACTTTGACTTCATGTTGAATTTAGTTGCGTATTTTTTTAACAGCATATTATAAAATACAAAAAATGGTCAATCAGTATTGTTGATCAAATGTTTTGAGGTAACATCATTGAAGACATTTACAAATATTTCTTTATGATACTGTGTTTTCACAGCGTCATTTTTGCGGCTTATATTTTCACATTTCAACTTCTTGTTTGTTTTTAGATGCATATAACCTAACATTGTATCAGTTAAAATGTGCACATCATTTTATTTTTTCCTCTAAAGTTTTGTGCAAGACTTCTTAAGTAATATTGAAATAAGTTTAAACATCTTACAATTTCATGTTAAGCTAATAGAGTCGTACGCCTAATCTAAATAAAAATAAATTACAATTATATTTAAGAAGCGATTTGGTTGAGTTATTTAAAAAGAAAACGACTGACTTTTTAAATTATTCCGTATTATGAATGGAAACTATTCAAAAATATTTCAATTTCATAAAGAAATCAAACTAAAATTTGATCCAGTTTTTGTTTTATTTGCCTTATTTTTTTTTTAAATCTCCAGAAATTATTTGTTTTATAATGAAAAAGGAGCTAACTAAAAAAGTATCTGTTATGCTTTACTAACAAATGATATCAGTTATGTTTGATTTTACCAGAATCACATTATATTCTTTCATAACATTAACATAAAATATCTAAAAACATGTTCAGACTATGAAGATCATAATCTCCATTCTGCAAATTTACAGTTATTTTCCTTTTGCTTAACTCAGCCGAATTTTAAAAAAAAATGTAAATGTACATTATTAAACCAAATCATAACTTTGTCAAAAAATATCTTATGTACGATTTTACTAATAAGAGAGAATAAACTGCTGCAATCGTTTCCACAGCATCGTTGTTGAACTTTTTTTTTTTACGCAAACATTGTATGGAAATATACAAGTTTGATACGCGTTGACTTATGCTATTGATTCAATTGAAACTTTTCTTCAAAATCTACGACAGTTTCAAAACATCTGCGATATTTTATATATTTTTTAAATAAATATATAGGTACAATTGAATACTCGTATGTCAATTGAAATGATACCATCCGAAAAATCTTTTTTGTAAAATGCCTTAAGGCCTCAATTGAAAAATATATAAAAGAGAGGGAATTGGCATTTATGATTATGGTTACTCGAATTTGATGTCCACATTTGAATTCCACACATCCGATAAAGGCAATAATTGTGAAATTTGTTTTTACTACGCTCGAGGATTGAATGGAGCTTTGGCTCAATATCCATTATTGGATTTTCCTTAAATGCAGACGTGTCAAAAATGGAAAACGCGTGGGGTAAGGATTGTAATACTGGTATTGCTGAAAAAAGATTCGGGTGTTTTAGCCCTTTTTTTACTAACGGAAAACCTACTGGATTTGGAAATGCCGTATACTGATATTGAAAATTAAACTTAATCAAAATGATTTGATAAATATGTTTATTTAGAATTTGAATAAATTTGTGGGTATAGAATAAGTATACAACTTTTTAATTACTGTTCCCAGGGCTGTGGAGTTGGAGTCGGAGTCGTGAAAAAGGAAAGACTCGAAACATTACAAAAAATATTGTGAAAATGATGTGTATACAAACCACACTAGTCCATAGAGTTGACATTGCATGCTTGGCTGACTAAAGATGATCTGATGAAATGAAATTATTGAAAAATTTCTTCAGAGTCGAAGTCATCTTTTTTTTTACACGATTACACAGCCCTAACTATTCCTCTAACATGCATTGAATATAATGTTTTGCAGTTGGACTGGTTTTCACGAAGATCTGATAAAAAATGACAGATTAATAATAAACAAGCCATTTTGAATTCGTACCTTAATTATATTTAATAATTATTTTAGATATTTATAGGTTTAAACATTTGATGCTCATGATAAAGATAAAATATGTTTAAATATAATACTTAAAGGCACATTACGAATTACCATCATACCGTCATTGATGTATTCATACGACATTGCGAACCCAAATAGTCAAAAATATTAAACATGCAATACCGATAAATTGTTATTGATATATGCGTACAGTAAGCAATCCTTCGTTCTGAGTAGGCGTGAAGAAAATTCATATTTGTTTATTACATGATTTGAGTACGGGGTATTTTATATGATAACATATATATCGCATAAAACTATGATATGTTGACAAATATCTAATAGAAAAATTATAACATTAAATCAAAATTTCCACCATATTGGCCGATGATAATATCAGTATTATTACATAATTTAATTCGTATACATTTTCAGCCTTCTTGCGTTTTCTAAATCACAGAGAATTTGTTTTGAAAAAAATAAAAAAAGAACAGTAAATCGATTGAAAATTAATATATGAAACTTTTTTTTCCGTAATATAATAATGTTGTTTAAAAGAAATTAATTTTTCACAAGTGTAAACGAGACATTGTCCAAAACTGATCTTTCCCTGTTTACGAGGTGACAAGAAAATTGATGTGTCAGATTTTTTTTTGACACACGATTTATCCCGAACATCACTTGCTCAAGAGCGTTCAATCGCGACGCACGTGTTTGTGCTTCTTACCTAAGTGAATAGATCTATTGTTTGTTTCGAGAAAGGTCATTTCCTGTCCATCTCAAAAATTACAAACAACTGTGCGATCGTAAAAACAATTGTCTAGTGAATCCTTTGTGTTGAGTGAAGTGTGCTTCACTTGCAATTCTGGTGGTTCAACACTTATTATTATAATATCAATTGTATTTGTACGCTAAAACCTAATGCTAGACTGACTTTAAAGTTATTCCGTTGCTAAATGATTATATAGTTCATACCTAAATAACTCAATTCAGTGTTTGTGTTGACTAAAAATCGCCGACGACGATATTGGAGGAAAACATCTTACCACCAAGAAGAATCAGATAACAAATTACCTTTCTATACATTTTTTTTTTTTACTTATTTACTTTCTTTTTCCTCTTTTTTTTCAATTTTTTTTATTAGTTAACTTGCTCATTGTTTATTGCTTCCTGTTTCCTAACCTACTGCTTTGTTTATCCCACTTAAACCTGTAACCTATTTTATCTTTACTTTTTTAAATTCCAATACTGTCTGCGATGCGTTCAGGACGGAAAACCAGGAATTCCTCCAAAATGTCGGTAATGAGTGACCAGGCAATGTCGCTAATAAAAAATATTACTGGCTATAATAACCAAGCGGCATTCGAAACCTTACTGCCAATATATGAAAAAATTAAGGATTTTGTTAACGAAGGGGTAGGCAAGTACATTTCGGACGGTACGCTACCACTAAAGGCCTCTACACCAAAACAGCCACAGAAAAAAACCTCGAAACCCAAAACCATCGTCGTCACTCCCAGTTCACCAACTATAATTGATTCGCCACCCCCATCACCATCCCTTAGTAGTGTAAACTCTACCAATGACTCACGCATGCTTACCAATGAAATCGCGGCAACCTCCGACTTGATCTCGAATGATGGGTCTGTCAACTTTAAAATGGCTACAGCCAGAGATACGTTTGCTTGGCCGTCTCAATCAATTGACGACCATAATCTTACTGTTGATAGGGAATCGTCTAAAAGTAATATTACCGGAGAAGAGGTTGCCGAAAACCCATGCTCGCCTATTTTTAATGACTGCCGCGATAAGGCTCCTAACACACCAACAATATGTCTAAACTCTTCGCCCAGCGCTGGTTTGCCAGAACCTTCTATCTCACCTAAAACATACGACAAAAAACAAAAAATTCCCCCGATTGTCCTTCATAAAAAGGAAAACTATATAACATTTCTTAGGGATGCTAAACTTGCAGGCGTATCTATAAGACATGCAATAGATCTCAAAGATGGCATAAAAATCGAGGTTTCTTCAATCGACGCTTTCAGAAAAGCAACCAAACTGTTAGACGTAAGAAATGAACCATACCACTCATACATGGCGCATGAAGACAAACCACTCAAAGTAGTTCTGAGAGGCGTGTCAGTAGGCGTTAGGGAAGAGGACGTTTTGAACGAGATTAAACGGCTCAAATTTCCCATTATAAAGGTACAAAGAATGAAGTGTCATGTCAAAAAGACCGTGATCCCACTTGTTCTCTTAAGCCTCGAACGAAATGTGAGAGGGAAAGAAATTTTTAGCCTACGTAAATTCTTTGAAATGAACATTGTCGTTGAGTCACTGTGGCGAAAAACCTCAGCGGGTCAATGCCACAAATGCCAAGGGTTTGGCCACTCAGCATCATGCTGCCGTGGTCAAGCACGTTGTGTGAGATGTGCGGGTGACCATTCTACTAATGAGTGCACTTACACTAAGGAAAGCGGCCCAGCTAAATGCGCAAACTGTAGCGGGCCTCACACGGCAAATTACCGTGGATGCCCAAAATTTCCAAAAAAATCCCCTAATTCTAGGCCGCCGACACACCAACCTAACGAGCGGCCCTTGCCAACTCTTGCCAATAACAGTAGATTATCGACAGCTGAAACTCAAAATATGGCGAAACCTGTTCCCCGTATTGAGCAGAGTGAGGCTAACTCTGTCCGCTCAGAATTGCCACACGCGCATGTTGCTCTGGATTATAAATCCATGCTCAATGAATGGCGCGAAATTGTGAACATCGGAAACCAATTTCTGGTTAAATATCCCGCCCAAGAGGCGCCCATTGATACAAACAATGGCGAATAAAATCCGACCGGCATCCTTACAGGTTCTTCACTGGAACAGTGGAGGTACCCTAAGACATGACAAAATGGAGATAGTTGACGTTTTATCAAGGTATAAAATTGACATCCTCCTGGTGAATGAGACTTTTCTCAAACCTTCACACCGTCCCACAATACCAAACTATTCTTTGTACCGCTTTGATCGCACCCGTACCTCAGGAGGAGGGACCGCAATATACATAAAAAAACACATAGACCATTGTGCAGTTCCATTACCAGCACTTGAAGGCAAACTAGAAGCAAACGCGATAGTTGTAAACACGAAGTATTCAGGCCTCATTAGATTCGTTTCTATCTATAGCCCTCCTGATGGGCAAATATTGACTAGGGACCTAGAAGTAGTTATTCCTATCGGTGTACCTACAATTGCCGCTGGTGATTTCAACGCGAAGCATCAAGACTGGTACAGTAGACTAACAAACTCACGCGGACGACAGTTAAAATCTTATATTAGTAATATTGAAGCAATTGTAGCCGCACCCTCCGATCCAACAACTCTACCAAGAAATGGAGGATTACCGGATGTTATAGACATTGCTATTCTGAGTGGAGTCAACCTTCCTTATGAAACTCATATAGTACACGAGCTTAATTCGGATCACCATCCTGTCATATTGAGGTTAGGTGATCCAACATATTTTAGTCATAATAACTTAAGTCAAACGCAAAAAATAGTCCAATGGGACGTATTTGAGACTTTTATTGACGATATGATAATTCCTCAGTGTGATCTTAAAGATAACCAAAGCATTGACTTTGAGATTCTTAATCTCAATACAAACATTAACTTAGCTGCCGCGTATGCTACAACAACTTTACAAAATACACCTTACAGTAAACCCCTGCCGATAGACATTAAAATCCTTATTAATGACAGACGGCGTGCAAGAAAAGAATGGAAAAAATTCTGTAACCCCTTAGTTAAGCAGCGCGTTAACCGTCTGTCTGCTGAAATCCGACTCGCTATGAAAACTTACCGCGAAAAAACTTCTGACGACAGATTAAGTGATCTTGTTAAAGGAAGTGACCCATATTGGGCCCTCTCCAAAGCCCTCCGCGCAGAAAAACACCCGCTGGTGCCGCTTTACGGACCAAAGGGACCTGTTTTCACCATCAGTGATAAAGTTGAAGAGTTTGCAGATAGCCTTGAAAGCCAATTTACACCTAACTCAATTGACCCAAGCAACTTAGTCATGAATAAAAATGCGTTTGATATAGAAATCGCTGCAAAGTTAATTCTAGATCAATCTCAAGATGCAGACGGCGAAATTATCTATCCCACCTCATTTGCAGAAGTGGAAAGTCTCATCAAAAACCTACCTGACAGGAAAGCGTTGGGCAATGACAAAATTGGTAATAAGGCTCTCAAGCAGCTTCCGGAAAAGGGCATTAATTCGCTAGTAAACATTATCAATGCGTGCTTGAGATTACAATATTTTCCGGCAAGATGGAAAGAAGCTGATATTATTCTCATTCCAAAACCTGGAAAAGATCATACTCTTCCAGTAAATCACCGGCCAATAAGTCTGCTCCCCGCAATGAGCAAAGTCTTAGAGCGTGTAATTAAGATTAGGTTACAAGAAGTAGTTACAGTGAAAAAAATCATCCCAGACACTCAACACGGCTTTCGTGCTAGCCACTCGACAAACCACCAACTCCTCCGAGTAACGGAGTTTATCACAAGTGGATTCATTCTTAAAGAAGTCACGGCTGGCCTCTTTTTAGATATCGCAAAAGCCTTCGACAGAGTATGGACCGAAGGGCTTGTATTCAAAATGTCGAAGGCTGGTATAGGGTCACCGCTGGTAAAAATTCTCAACTCATTCATGACAGGCAGATGTTTCAACGTTAAAATGGATGGAATTCGATCCTCATCAAGGTCAACTCGGGCGGGAGTTCCGCAAGGCTCTGTTTTGGGACCCATACTATACAATATATACACCTATGACATTCCTTCCGGCGGAGAAAGCGACGCAATTATAGCACAATATGCAGATGATACGGCTATTTTAGCTAAATCTCGAAATCGACAAGGCGCTGTCACGCAGGTTCAATCAGCTGCCGATACAATAGCAGACTGGTGCGACAAATGGCGAATCAAAATTAATACCGAAAAAAGCGCGGCAGTAATGTTTTCAAAGGGTTTTATTAGAAAACCTAATTTTGCTTGCATACGCATGCACAACGCAGAGATCAAGTGGTCCAATTCGGTTAAGTATCTTGGACTCACGCTAGATAGTCGACTTAAATTTAATGAACACGTCGCGATTAAAAAACGTCAAGCTAATGCTACAAAGGCAAGGTTGTACTTTATGCTTAACGCGAGAAGCAAACTTACTCTCAAAAGCAAGCTGCTCCTTTACACAGCAATTACTCGACCAATCATGGTGTACGCTGCTCCAATATGGACGTATGCTCACCGTAAACATATGAAGACTCTCCAGATTGTCCAAAATAAATCACTGAGACAGATATGTAACGCCCCGTGGTACGTGCGTAACTCGCTGCTTCACAGAGACTTGAAAATACCTACCATCCGCGAGTTCGTTCGTGAAATATCACAAAAGTTTCACAGCGAGGTAGGAAAACATTCTAACCCAACGATCTCTGATCTCCACAACTATGATGAGACACTGCCTGAGAATCGTTTTAGACCCAGAGCAGTCCTGCTCGACGACCCTCCATAGATCTTATATCGTATAAAATTGTCAATTTTAGAACGAACTTAGCATCACGAAAATGACTCTCTTTGTTTAAAAACAATTTGTATACTGTATGTGTGTATGTATGTATCCGCATGTGTGTGTACATGTACGGATATAGTATGGAGGAAGCATATGGAATGTGATTTGCAAAATAATGCATATGGAGTTCCCGTGAACTTCTTATCTCTGTAGTGATCGCGCCCTTCCGTCTGCGAACGACGGTAAGGGGATGCAATTTACAAATTTTCAAAATCTTTATCGATGAAGGAGACTGGAAGAACCTTGACGCTGGCGCGTCCTGGTACTTGAAGCTCCATAAATTTGATATCCAAAAAAAAAAAAATCCCGAACAGAGTTTTCGAATAATATTTTTTATCTACGTTTCGTATACTTTTGCATAATAGCAAGTTTATCCAATATACTTAAAGCTTTTGTCGCTTGGGATTTTTTTTTAGAAATTGGGTCAAATATTACGCTTCAGCATTTTTCAAAATGGTGACGGACAATAGAAATTTATTAGATTATAGAGTTTCGTCAAACCTTGTACTAGATATTCAAGAGTTTTTTTATACTATTTTAGCAAGTGTTTATACTTTATTTTGAAGAATGAAGTATATAATACATAGAAGAATGAAAGTAGGTTAATGTGTGTAAAGCTTTGCTCCGTTTTACGATTGATTATATGAGGACTGACTAAGTCTTGCTTAAATTGTACGCAACATGATGCATAAAATAATGTGTCAAAAAAATCTTGTATGTATTTGATTTTTTTTGTTTGGATATCAAATTTATGGAGCTTTACGTACTAGGACGCGTTAGCATCAAAGTTCTTCGAGTCTCCTTCCTTCGCCGCTAATATTTTGGAAATTTTTATTCCCTTACCATCGATGCTGATGGAAGGGAGTGATCGCTACAGAGGTAAGAAATCCTCAGTGAAACCAACTCACGGGTTCTCCATATGCATTCATTTGTAAATCACATCATATATGCTTCCTCTTATACTACATATATATATCCATAGATGCACACAAACATGCGCATACACACATATACACATACAGGACACAGGGAAGTCAACCAAAGAGAATTATTTTTATGATTCTTAGTCCGTTCTTAAATAGTTTATTAATTTTAGACGAAACCTAAGGTCTGTGGTAGGTCGTCGAGCAGAACTGCTCTCGGTTTAAAACGGTTCTCAGGCATTGTCTTGTTATAGTTGCGAAGATGAGAGATAGTTGAGTTATAATGTTTTTCTACCTCGCTGTTAAACTTTTGAGATATTTCACTAACGAACTCACGAACGGTAAGTATTTTCAAGTCTCTGTGAAGCAGCAAACTACGCACGTACCGAGGGGCGTTATATAACTGTCTCAGTGATTTATTTTGAACAATCTGAGAAGTTTAGAACAATTTAGAAGAAAAAGAGTCTTCATGTTTTTGGTGAGTCCCATATTGGAGAAGCGTACACTATGATTGGTCGAGTAATTTCTGTGTAGAGGAGCAGCTTTTGATAATTACTATATTAAAAGTGAAAAATTAGCTGACAAATAAGTGATAAACAGTAGAGAATCAATTTTTAACATTAAATATGCCATATAATTAGACTCAACTCTTAAAATACGTTTCACAAAAAATAGCGTAAAAAAGTGATAAAAATTGTAAAAAAATTGAAGATTGGTTACCTGAATTTAATAAAAGAATGTAAAAAAGAATTGATTGTTTATAGAAT